>JAJPUD010007889.1:58029-83538 GCA_023553655.1 Myrmecobius fasciatus | reverse complement strand
TTCGATTCTAATTTTTAATGTCTTATTTTCTTCAGTTACTGTTTTTAGTTCCTTTTGCAATTGACCACTTTTTTTGTTCATTGCATTCTTTTTCCATTTTTTCTATTTTATTTTGCAGTGATCTCATTTCGTTTCCCCATGTTTCTTCTAACTCTCTTTTAAGATTTTTTATGTAATCTTCAAAGAAAGCCTTGTGACATGGAGACCAGTTTATATCTCTCTTTGGGGCTTTTTCTGGAGTTGCTTTACCTTTAGGGGCCTCAGGATTTGAGGTCTGTTCTTCCCTCTCTCCATAAAAGTTGTCTATGATGAGAGCTCTTTTTGGTTTTTTATTCATTTTTTTTTTTAAAGGTATGAGGTCTGTTTAAGGCAAAGGTGGGACAGCTGCTTTAATTTGCCCTGGGGCAGTTCTGCTGATTGAGTTATTTCAGGAACTGGGCAGTTCTGCTGATTGAATTATGTCAGGTGCTGGGCAGTTCTGCTTTAGTTCACCCTGGGGCTCTTCTGCTGATTGAATTATTTCAGGTACTGGGTAGTTCTGTTGATTGAATTATTTCAGGTGCTGATCAGTCCTACTGATTGATTGCCCTAGAGTGCTGTGTAATGGCAGCTAGGTCCGATGCTCATTAAGGGTTCAGTGGTTCACAATCTACCCCCCACAAAAGGCAGACCCCCCCCCAAACCACCTGCCCACAATCAGGACAGATTGAGCCAAGAGGCCCGAAGAAGACTCCCAGGTGTGTGAAAAGCACAACGCTCCCACTCCTGTTTTGACTCCTGTTCAGACTCCTGTTCCAGCGTCCTGCTCCAGCTCCCTGCCCTGGTCTCCCTGTGCTGCAGTCTGGGTTCAGCAGACCACCCCCCTGCCCAATTAGGACAGACCTGTTTTGAAGTTCTTCCAGAGTATCTTCTTCTAGAATCGTCTTGTCCTCCAGATATTGTGGATTTTTTTTGCTTCAAAATCAGTCTAGAGGCTTCATATGTTGTTGGTTTGAGGGAAGGTTAGAGAAGGTTACAGAGACTCCTGTCTGATCTCCACCATCTTGGCTCCCTAAAGTGGATCTTCTAGGAGGAGCCTTAGCACATATGTATCTAGTTTCCCTCCTCCTCCAATGGAATAAGGTAAGCTTTTTATTTATAACCAGTTAACTCCTTGGGTTTTGTTGTTGTTGTTGTTGTTGTTTTGCTGTTTTTTATTTTGTTGTTTTTAGAGTTAACTGTAGTTTTGGTAAACTATGTGAGCTTTAAAAAAATTTTTTTTTAAAAAGTTAGCAGTTGCAGAGCTTTTATTAGGGTTGACACTGTTAATAATGTAGATTAAATTTAGAAGTGTATTATATATTTCTGCAGATTTCTAGTAAAGTAATTTTTACATGCTTTACTATGCCTATCATTGATGTGGGGAAGGAAGGGCAGATAGGAGATTGAGGTGTGGAGTCAGCACATGGTTCAAGGACACATGGAGGGGAGGGAGAGAAGAATTACAGCTGGAGGAGGACCTTGCCAGGCCAGCCACATTCAGGCCAATTTAGAGATAGAAGAAATGAGGTCAGATTCTTGTGAGATATGAAAGCATTGAAGACGTGGCGCTGGGACAAAAACTAGCATGGAGAGGAGACAGACTCTCAGGAATAGATATGCCAGCAGTTGGAGGGATCAAAGTTCTCTTCTTTCAGAACCTGAGGTTTAAAATCAAGCTCTCATCTGGCAGTGAGGAGTTCTCCAGTCAGTTCTGCTTTCACTTGGAGGGGTTTTTTTTCTGTTGTTTTGATGGGAGGGTGGGAGACACTGAGGAGCAGAAACAGATTGAGCACAGTATTGTACAATAAAATTAACATAAGTGTTTTTTTTTTCATTTTTCATTATTTATTTATTTATATATTCTATACTATTTATTTTCTGGTCATATGTAAAATTCCAAATATATGTAAAATGATTTTTAACATGTTTTTTTTAAAGTTTTGAATTCAACATTCTCTCCCTTCTTCCTTTCTCTCCTTAAGAAGGCAAACAATTTGATATGTTACACATGTGCAGTCATGCAAAACATATTTCCAAATTTGTCATGATGTAAAAGAAAACAGGCAAAAAAACTAATCTAAGATAAATAAAAGAAAGTTAAAAACAACATGCTATGATCTGCATTTAGACTCCATCAGTTCTTTCTCCAGAGGGGCATAGCATTTTTCATCATAAGTCCTTCAGAATTGTCTTAGATCATTGTATTGCTGAGAATAACTAAGTTATTTATAGTTGACCATCTTATAATACTGATGGTACTATGTATACTGTTCTTTGGTTCTGCTTACTTTACTTGCATCAGTTCATATAGATCTTCCCAGGTTTTTCTGAAAATATCCTGTTCTTTATTTCCTTTTAGCACAATTGCATTCCATCACACTCATATACTCATAACTTGGTGGTTGGGTTTTTGTTTGTTTGTTTGTTTGTTTTGGCAAGGCAATTCGAATTAAGTAACTTGTCCAGGGCCACACAGAGAGGAAGTGTTAAGTGTGTGAGGCTGTATTGAACTCAGGTCTTCCAGACTGCAAAACTGGTGTTTTATTCATTGAACCATCTAACTGTCCCTTACAACTTATTTAGACATTCCCCAATTTATAGGTATTTCCTTCATTTCCAGTTCTTTTCCACCACAAAAAAGCTGTTATCAACATATATTTTTTTGCACATATAGGCCCTTTTCCTTCCCCCCTTTCTCCTGCTCCTGCCCCCTTTAAAAAAATTTCTTTGGGATGTAAACCTAGTAGTGCTATTACCAAATCAAAGATAAACTTGATTTTATGGCTCTTTGGGCATAGTTCCAGTTTGCTCTCCAGAATGGCTGGCTCAGTTCACAATTCTACCAATAATGCACTAGTGTTCCAATTTTCCCATATTCTCTTCAACATTTATTATTTTCCTGTTGCATTAGCTAATCTGATAGGCATGACATGGTAGCTCAGAATTGTTTTAATCCAAACTTCTCTAATCAACTTCTAAATCAATGATTTAGAACATTTTTTCATGACTTGATAGCTTTGATTTCCTCTTCTGGAAACTGCCTCTTCATATCCTTTGATCATTTGTCAACTGGGAATTGTTTGTTTTCTATGTTCTCTGTATATTTGAGAAATAGGTGTTTTTCAAAGTAATTTACTATGAGAATTTTTTCACAGTTATGATTATTAAATATATATTTCCCTCCATCATTTTCCCTTTCCTATTTACAGGTCAGTTGTGTTTCTGATGGAATATTTCACATTTTCTTCTATTTTTTGATTTTGTTTTGTTTTTTTCTTGATGACTCATGGAATTATTAACTTCTCTTTATCCAATTCTAATTTTTCAGAAATATTTTCTTCAGGGAGTTTTTATACATCCTTTTCCATTAGACTAGTTTTATTTTTTAAGGAGTTCTTTTCTTCAGTGAATTTTTATACTTCTTTAGGTATAGAGTTAGAAAAGACTAAAATGACTGAACAACAACATGTATTGGGCACTATGCTAATATGTAATATTTTACAAATATTACCTCATTTGGTCTTTGCAATTACCCTTTGGAGGTAGGTGCTATTATTATTCCCATTTTACAATTGAGGAGACTGAGGCAAAGATATTAAATGACTCATCCAAACTTATTTAGCTTGTAAGTGTTTGAGGCAAAATTTGAACCCAGGTCTTCCTGACTCCAAGTCCAGGCTCTGTCCACTGAGGCAACTAGCTGCTATGAACACATGAAAAATTTGCACTTAACTGATCATGGTGAAGCAAGCAAAGAACAACACATACACTGACTATGATTAATGTAAATGGAAAAACAATCAAAAACAGTTTATAAAATTATAAAGATAAGCTTGGTCTCTAAAGAAGAAAGGGGAGAAAAACCTGACTCATGTTTTTGTAAAAGTTTTGTGTGTGTGTGTGTGGGGGGGATGGGTGTGTGTGTGTGTGTGTGTGTCCGTGTCCCCAAAGGTGTGTGGAATATTTTGAGATTTTTTTTTTAATGTTCTGTTCAGTTTTGTTGATTTTTTCTCTTGTTCTTTTCTTTCCTTTTTTTTTTTTTTAAAGAAAAATTCATTGTTATATAGGATGATTCTGTGAGGGAGTGGTAAGGGAGAGATATAAGAGGAACAAAATAAAAACAGAAGATGTCAATAACAAATTATTTTTTAATAATCCTAGGATCCACTTTTAAATATGGGACCAGGAAGAAAATACCCAGAGAGAGCTCAAAAGAATCACATTTGATACAATCAATTAGTGTTGAGCATCTACTCTATGAAAGACACTGGCTACAGTGATAGTCATGATGCATGCCATAATTCCAAGGAATTTACAGTGTCAAAGAGGGAAAGCATAAACAGTGTCTTTGCTTGTAAGTTTATCTCTTAGGATTTTTTCCCCCTCTAGAGCCAAGGACTTGATTCATGAAGAGAAAAAGGCAGTGTGGAATATTGGAAAGAGAAACACCTTCAGAGTCAGAAAGATTCATGTCCTGCCAATGATGCATATGGATTGTATGATCCTGGACAGGTCATTAATGTCTCAGTGTCTCAGACAATGATTGCATAAAAGTGGTCCATCTGTATTGGTAAGGGAAATATCCTCAGAAGGAGTTTCCTATACCTATGAAATTATAGATGTGGCCCCAAATTAAATATAACTACTTCTCTTCCTTCAAAAATTGGCACAAAAATCCTCTTGGACATGTGCTTATGAGGACTGGCCAGTAGCATAAGTACAGTGCCACTTGGCAGGCAATTCACATAATTAATTCAGCCAGTTAAACTAGTCTGCTGGATAATTAGAATAGTGGAAAGCTGTTTCTCAGGGACTTAAAGAAGGCCACCATTTAGTGTGAAACAAAGATTAGTGTGAGAAGTGAAAACAGCAAAGAAGAGATTCCTTGCAGTTAGATGGAGAGGTGTGGAGGGAAGGGATGACCTGCCTAGAAGAAGTGGTACCTGAATTGGACCTTGAAAAAATGGAGAGAACTCAAGTCATGAAGAAGTAAAAAGAGTTGGTCTCCCCAAAAGTAGTCACAGAATTGTTCAGCTGGTCATACCATTGGCAGTAGAGGGAGTACAGCAGACCATTGGGATGTTTGAAAATATTTTTTATCTAGAGATTGTAAGCAAAATTGGGTTATTTGTTGTTGGGATACTACAAAACTTCAATTTATTGTGATGAACATATTTAAGTCTATACAATGGCTGTGGGTTTTGCTTTTCTTTGAATAAAACTTCTTTCTAACAAATTTTGGTCATTGAGTTTTGAAAATTGGGGAGTTGACTCTAGTTTACCAGACTCTTCACTGGAGACATTTTCCAAGATTTCTGCACAGGCACTTGAGCTAAGAGAAGTTTGTAACACTATGCAAGAGAGAGCTCAAGTCACTGGACTTAATTGCTTGAATCTAAGAAAAAATAGAGTGTGGTATCAATACACCCTGGTTTTTAAGCATGACCATTGTGGTTTCCCTATTTCCTCTCCTTTTAGAATTCTTTTTTTCTTCAAGACTTAGCTCAAGTGCTACCTACATGAAAACTTTCTTAATTCCACTTAGCAGCTAGTGCCCTCCCTTCCCAAACTAACTTTCCCAAACACATCCCTCTGTGTGTGTTTCTCTCTGTGCCTCTGTTTCTCTTTCTGTCTCTGTCTCTCCCTGTCCTTGTTGATCTACTTACATATATTGGAATAATATTTTAAATATGTAATAATAATTAATGATATTTAATTGAGATAATATTATATGTGTTGAGATAATATTTGTAAAGCACTTAGCACAGTGCCTGGACTTTAGTAGTAGGCTCTATATAAATGCCTTTTTTTTTTCTCCTTCACCTGCTTTATTCATTTCTTTCCCCATGTATTTGTACTTTTTTCTTCATTAAAGTATTAAATTCCTTAAGGACAGGGATCATTTCACTTTTGCTCTTTGTAGTCCATCACTTAAGCACAATGCCTGGTGCATAGTAAGCCCTTGATAAATACTTGTCAATTGATTTATTGATTACCATTGACCTTTACCTCAAGGCAAGAGTCAATGATAATACTTTAACTGATTAACTGATTAGAAATAAATGTAGCAGTCAATGGAACATAAATCAATTTTAAGAAAACTAAGTAGAAATACATTGTAGAAACCTCTATATTGATTAAATAGCTAAACATTTTTCTGAACTTGGTCAATTTTAACATGTGGTTCATGTTCATTATGGGCTTAATTAAGGCCAAAGAGTGATTTATGTTAACATAATTCACAGTGATCAATAAGGGGGAATCAATGTCTTGGCTAAGCTTGAACTATGATGACTGGTTTGAACAGTTATTGATGCCTTGGTTATTAGCTAGGGTAGGAGTAGGAAACTCTTTGAACACGTGTCAAGAAGTCTAGACCAAGTGTAAGAAATGGGAGACACATATATATTTAATAAATAGCAGGATAAGCAGAAACAAAATCAAGTAGTATTAACAAAGACAAAAAGAAGTTCCAGGAAAGAAGTGATGTGGGGCTATGAAGTTTGGGCCCAGAGATTGGAGAGACACCCCACATCACAACATTAATTCATTTTTGTATCAAATAGTGCCAGCATTTTCTGTTGCAAACTCTTTTTGCAAGTGCCAAAGTGGTTGAAACAATTTTCTTTTTTCTTTTTTTTTTATTAAAGCTTTTTATTTGTATAACATATGTATGGGTAGTTCCCCAGCATTGATCTTTACAAAGCTTTCCATTACAAATTTTACCCCCAGTCTCCTCCCCTCCCCTAGATGGCAGGAAGTCCATGACATGTTAATAATGTTGAAATACTTGACAAGTTATGCAAGAAAAATCCTATCTACAAGAAAAAAAAAGAATCAGAGAAAGGCAACACAATGCAAGCAAATATCAATAGAGATCATGAAAATGTTACGTTGTGGTTCATATTTCATGGTTGAAACAATTTTCAAGATTGAATTATTTCAACCACCTCTTCCAAGGCAAAGAAATTTAAGAGAATCATTGACTACTGTGTGGTTCTTAAACACCAGATAAGTCAGGTTCAAACAATTTTTTTTCCTGTTTTTTGTAGATACTGAAAGAAAAACTGTTAATGAACTGAGTACCTTTTTAATGAGCAAATATTAAGAGACACATAGAAAACTTAAGAAACACATTTTCCATTCTTAGCAAGATTTTTTTTAAATTTACAACTCAAAAATGACTATTAATTTAGATTAATTATTGTTGCTCAGTTGTGTCCAAATCTTTGGGACCCCCTTTGTTTTTTATTTTAATTTTATTTTTTTGGTTTTGTTTTCTTTGGCAAAGATACCGGAGTGGTTTGCCATTTCTTTCTCCAGTTCATTTTCCAGATGAGTTACTAAGGCAAACTGGGTTAAGTGACTTATTCATGGTCACATGGTCATGAGGCCAAATTGGAATTTTGGAAGATGAGTCTTCCTGATTCCAAGCCCAGTGCTTTATCTACTGTACTACCCCAATTTAGATAAAAAAAAAATGAAAAAGATCATCATCATTATAATCATCTTTGTCATTATTATTATTATTATTATTTTAAGACTGAATTTCACTATTTAACCCAATCTGGGCAGTTGCAAGGGCTACTGACTCCTAGGCCCACTGTTGGTCAGCACCAAATTTTTCACCTCTGTTTCCAACTTGGCTCCCTTTGCTACTCCTTAGGCAATCTAGTTCATCCCATTCCTTTCCTCCCCTCTCTGGTCACTTAGTATAAACAATTAATTGTATTAGGCCATTGCAATTCAGAATTCCTGAGCTCAAGAGATCCATTAGTTTTAGCTTCCCCCATAGAAGGAATTAAAAGCATGAGGTAGCACATCCACTTAAACAAAGATACTTAAAACAACAAAGATATAGTAACAACAACAGACTTTAGTCAAATAATTTTGTCTATGAAATTTCGTGTTTCATTTCTCCAATTGTTTTTTTCTGGGGACAGAGATAGTTTTATATGCTCTATATTCTAGTGTGAGTTTTTTCAACTTTTTTTCAAGTTGGAAAGCCAATATTGACTTTACCTGTAGAGTGGAGGATTTTTCCTCAAAGGTTACTGACTTTCAAGAATTGGGTCCAGTACACCCCCAAGGAACTTTTTTTGTTTTGAGCATAGAAGTATTTCTAAACTCATTTCTCATTGCTGAGAATAACTTTTTTCAGATAACCTTTTTTAGTCTGTTGACTAATTTCTGGTTCATCCTCTAAACCAATCAGAACTCTCAAACAAGAGAGCAAGCACTTCTGGGAAAGCTATTTGTAATGCAGAATACCTAGGAACTCAATAAATGTTAGTTGACTGAATTGTGGTCACATAACCCTATCGTGGAGGATCAACTAACTTTCCTCTCTAGCATTAGGTCTCCTTATGTTTGGCCTCAGTATCCCTAAACACTTAACATACTGATAGGTGTTAAAACAAATAAAAAGCATTGAAAAATACCAAATTTAGGACTTTTAACCAGTTGGGAGTCTCTGAACATAGAACTACCAGGTTCATGGAGTTCCCAGAACATCTGGGAGCCATCAAGCAACTTTTCACAGAATGGACCCTCAGCCCAGGTGATCTGTTTCCTGATGGCCTTGGAATCCCAATTGTTCTGGTGCTGGATGAAATTGACTTATTTTCTGAAAAGTAGCTGATTTAAAGATTATGAAGGAAGAGTTTATACTGGTATGTTATAAGGCTTACCATCTGTAACACAGTGACCACCAAAACTCACACGAACAGTCAATCACAAATAGATTTGGGCTTTGTCTCAAATGGTAAGATTTTATGACATCAATCATAAGTCAGCAAGGATAGGGCAGCTTTCCACCTAAAAAACTTCCTATAAGGACTTAAAAAACTTACCTTTATTTAGTTGACCATGGGATTCTTTTGAAGGGAAGGTGTCCATGCTACCTTTCCAAAGGCATAAGAATATGTATAAATGGTACCATTATACTTTTTTTGAGTACTGTCTTATTTTTTAATTACACGTAAAATCAATTTGTGTTCCAAATTCTCCCCCCTTCCTTCTCATTGAGAAGACAAGCAATTTTATACAGTTTTACATGTGCAATTGCTCAAAACATGTTTCCATATTAGTCATATTGTAAAAGAAATCATAGTCAAGGGGGCAGAGCCAAGATGGCAGAGACACGATTCTGTGAGCTCCTCTGATCTTCCCTCAAATCAACAGCAGATTAAGCCCCTGAACTGGTTCTGGAGTGAAGGCTCCATCAAACACTTGGAGTACAATGAACTTCTATCAAAAAATAACTTTGGAAGAACTCTGGAGCAGTTCAGTTTCAGACCGGCAGGGAATCAGGCCGCTTGCCATACTCCAGCGTGCAGGTGGGGCGGAAGTCTGGGGTTGGGACGGAGCAGCAGATTTTAGGCACCCAGAAAGTCCTGGGAGACGCTTGGGCCACTTTGCTCTGTTTGCGGGCAGGTGCTTTGGCAGATCTGCCTTTGGTAAAGGGTGGATTGAGAGCAGCTGAAAGCATGGACCTGGCGCGACCAGCCTCCCACTGGAAGTCAATCAGCCGAACTGCCCCAGGGCAAATTGAAACGGATAAGGTCCCCTGCTTGAATCCGACCTCAATCTCTAAAATAAATGAGCAAGAAGCAAAAGAGAGCTCTCACCATAGACAGCTTTTACGGAGAGAAAGTAGGGCAGACCCCAGATCCTGAAGTTCCTAAAGATAAAGCAACTTCAGAGGAAGCCACAAAGGCAGACATGACCTGGTCCCCATTTCACAAGGCTTTCCTGGACGATTGCATAAAGAGTCTCAAAAGAGAGTTAGAAGAAAAATGGGGAAATGAATTGAGATCAGTGCAAGAAGAAAATAACGCCCTGCAACAGAGATGTGAAAAACTGGAAAAAAAGATTGGTGAATTGGAAAAAGACAACAATTCACTGAAAAACAAAATTGGTGAATTGGAAAAAGACAACAATTCACTGAAAAACAAAATTGGTGAAATGGAAAAAAAATCACCAATTCACTGGAAAATAAAATTGGTGAAATGGAAAAAATCATCAATTCACTGGAAAATAAAATTGGTGAAATGGAAAAAATCATCAATTCACTGGAAAATAAAAATGGAGAAATGGAAAAAGACAACGACACACTGAAAAACAAAATTGGCTAAATGGAAAAAGACCACAATAAACAAAAAAATTCAATTGGCCAGTTACAAAAGGAGCTAATAAAGGTAACTGAAGAAAATAATACTTTAAAAAAGAAATCATAGTCAGAAATCTCCCCACCTTGTCATGAAAAAAGAAAGTGAGAAATAGTATGTTTCAATCTATATTCAGACTGTGATAAATTCTTTCTGTAGAGGAGGATAACATTTTAAAATCATGAGTCCTTTGGAATTTATTGCTGATAGGTCACTGTATTGTTAAGAATAGCTAAGTCACTCATAGTTGATCATCATACAATATTGTTACTATGTGCAATGTGTTCCAGATTCTGCTTACTTCACTCTACATTAATTCATCAAAGTCTTCCCCAGTTTTTCTAAAATCATCCTGCCTATCATTTCTTATCACACAATAGTATTCCATTGTAATAATATACCACAACTTGTTCAGTCATCCCCCAATTGATGGATATCCTCATGATTTCCAATTCTTTGCCACCACAAAAAGAGCTGCTATAAATATTTTTGTACTAATAGATTCTTTCCCCTTTTTTTGGGATCTCTTTGGTACACAGACCTTGTAGTGGTATTGCTAAATCAAAGGGTACACACAGTTTTACATCCCTTTGGGTATAGTTCTAATTTACTCTCCAGAATGTTTAGATCAGTTCATAACTTTACTAATGATGAATTAGTGTCCCAATTTTCTCACATTCCCTTCAACATTCACATTCCTTTTCTTTCATATTAGTCAATCTGATAGGTGTAAGGTAGTGTTTCAGAGTTGTTTTAATCTGCATTTCTCTAATCAACAATGATTTAGAGCATTTTTTCATATGACTATAGTTTTGATTTCTTTTTCTGAAAATTGCCTGTTCATATATCCTTGGGACATTTTTCAGTTGGGGAATGACCTGTAATTATATAAATGTGACTCAGTTCTCTCTATATATGATAATTAAGGGATTATTGCTAATTTTGAAAAGAGTAATTTCAATTTAATGATAATTCTAGAAACTAGATTGCAATGAGTTTAGGATTGAGTGAGAGAAATTATCATTAAATTGAAATTACTCTCAATTACAAAAATGTAATTTAATCATACCATACCATATCATACCATATATCATACCAAATGTTGAAGCTGGGGATAAATAGAAAGCTTGAGGAAAGGAGCCAGGAAGTGAGAGAAAAGCTAAGGCAAAGGCCAATGAAACCAAAGCTTTGCTGAGCCAATTTGCTGAAAATTTTGTGCATGCAATGTGATTTCCAGCATGACAACTCAAACTCTAATCTATACAAATAATGGATAATGCTTAGATGTAGGATGACCCTGGGCTGTGAAAAAGTTGGTGGTGATGGGAACAATGATGATCGTCAGGGGAGGGATTCAGAATGAATGAACCAAATTTCTTTTTAAGTAAAAAATATATTTCATGGAATAATGGGGATGAAAAAACAAGTCATACAAAAGAGATAAAGGAACTTTTGGAGATACTTTTTGTTTACAAGATTAAAATGAGATTAAAAACCTTTTGAAAAGAGACATCAAAATTCTTCTGAAAAAGCAATTTGAAATTATGCAAAATAAAATGATTAGTATATTCATACTCTTTGACTCAGAATTTCCACAGTTAGGCATAAGGAAAAGCTATCTATATACCCTGATATTTACTACCACTTTTTTGTAATACTAAAGAAAAACTACCTCTTTATCAATTGGGGAATAGCTATACAAATTGTGATATATGGACTTGATGGATAGTGACAATAGAGAGACAAGAGAACCCCGGGAAGCCTTATGTGAACTGATGCAAAATGAGTTAAGCATAATGTGAAAAGCAGTATACACAATAATTGCAGTAATGTAAACGATGGAACAATCAATAAATAAAAATTTCTTGACCACCTATTGCATGCTGGGTTGTACTAAGTGCTGAATAAAAAAACAAAAAAAACCTGAAACTAAATGCCACAAAATTATGACCAAGGTTGCTCCACAAGAAAAGAGATGTGGAATGAGGAGTGTGGAACACTGCATATAATGTCAGGGTTTTTTAAAATTTTTTTAAAATTTTTTATTTTTTTTAATGGTTAGTTTTTTGGAACTTTTTTTCTTTCTTCTTTTAAAAATATTCTTTATTACAAGGAATAGCTTTCTAGGAAGGGATAGGAGAGAAGAACACAATAGAAAGTAAATGACATAAAAACAAAGGACAACAATAAAATAAAAGATATGTTAAAAAAATCCAACATCCTTTCTAGAAACTGTTAAAAACTCTTACTGGTGGTACTAATGTATATGTTTGTACCTGTAGAAGTGAGGCTAAGTTATATGTTATCAGCATTACTATTCCAATTATTGCTATGATTTCTATTTATTGTGTATTGAAATTTCAAGTTCAGCCTCTATTAAGTAGAAGAAACTTGTATTCAGTATGTTCTATTCTCCTTGCTTGCATGTTGAGTTGATAGTTAATCTTTGAACTGTTATCACTTGTGGTCACATTAATCTTCATGTCAGAAGTTCATTAAGTTTTTCTTTTTCTTTTTTTCTTGCTAACTTCCTTAAAAAGATTTTATTCTTCTCTGTTCTTTGACCTTATTGAGCCAACTTTAAGACAATAGTAACTTCTGTCTGCTTCTTGACCCTCCTCCCCCCACGATAACAGAAAATTCTGTCAAGGTTATGCTCAGGATATTGTTAATAACCAAGTTGAGCAGATTTCATATATTCTGTTAATTTTTATTTGAAATCTTCATGTCTGTAATAAAATCCTTTAATTATAATCATGTCAGTTAAGCATGTTAGTTTTGTTTTCAATGTTTTCTGATGTAGAAATAATGTTTACTATTTAATTACAGTATTCTACTGAGAGTATTTAGGGCAGAGTTTTGGGGAATGGGCAGGAGTTTCTAATTATCTTTCCAGCTCTTGAAATTAATCACATGAACAAAAGACAGAAACACAAATTCCTTGCTTACTCAAAACTAGAAGGGATCTTGAAAAGCACACAATCCAGCCTCTTATTGGTTTAAAATAGCTACTCAGCATGCAGATTCCTTATGAAACACCAGGTGGTGCTCCAAACTCAAGCTACCATACCAGGTCTCTAATCAAGCAGTAGGTGTCTGCCTGGATCTCTGTGCATCTACCGGAAGCACTTTCTATTCACTAGGTCTTCCCAGTCTTCTCTTGGCTTGATTTAGGGTTTAAAATATCATGAAACTTATCATATAATATCCACACATTTATAAAAATTGACTTGGTTGCTCCTATTTCAATAAGATTTGTGTCTCTTTCCTTCAAGGAATACTCAGGTTGGAGTACTGAATATAATTGTAATTAAATGGTGAAACATAAAAAATTCCAGCCACTCTAATTTTCTGGTTCTCTGCTTCCTGCTTCCCTTTCTTCAGCTGGGTATTCTCATATACCTGAGTGACCTTTTGGTGAGCATGTTTCTGTATTCCACTACCAAAGTCAATTAAAGAAAGGGGAAGAATTGTCTTATTAACATTCTCTCCAGCTCCCTGAGTATTGGCAATGAAGAAATCAGGAGAGTTTATTTTAAGACTTTTCCCAAGTGCAAGAGCTACAGTCTTCTCTGCCATTTCCTACCCCATTTATGCTCAGCACATTTCTGTGTGTTCTCAAACTCTGATAGGGCCAGAGTATGGAAGTGTAGCCAGACTCTCTCTACACAGGGCCACCAAATTTTGGGGCACAGGGTTGGACTCCAAAAATATACTGGAGTTTCAGGCCAGTGTCACAAGGTATCTCAAAAGAATTTGTAGGTTTAGCCATCTCCAAATCAAGAAGGAAAGATTTTATTATGCTGTTGACAGTGGCTAATTTTCCAAAAAAGATTTTTAGCCATTAATAAAGAGGAAACAGCTGCAAGGCAGGAAAAGTTCCTAGACAACGTGCTGCCATAAGGCAAGCAGTTATTAATGAACCAACAAAGAAAGGGGGGTTTAAGTAGGTTTTTTTATAGGGGAAAAATGACCTCTGGGGTTGACATCTTAATTTGGCTTTCTGGATTGGTTATAGTAACTATGGGGGTCTTGTCAATGAAAGAATTAGACATGGAATTCATCCAGTACCAAATGCAATTTAGTCCACTTAATTAAGACAACAAAAGCCCCTCTTAAGAACTGAGATAATACCATCATATTTCTTCTCACTTGAGTAGCTTGAACAGTAAAATTCAGGTCCTGTCCTTTTACTGTCTTTCCCTATGGCCCACAAAGCTACCAAGGACCTGGGGTCTTTTTGTTGGGATGTTATTCATCCCATCAAGGGGATTCCAAGGCTTCTTATTGTTGAAGCATCTAGATGGTGCAATAGAGTGAGTACTGGGCCTAGAATCAGAAAGACTTATCTTTTTGAGTCCAAATCTGCCCTTCCTAGCTCTGTGATCTTGGGCAAAAAAAAAATCACTATTTGACTCAGTTTCCTTATCTGTAAAATGGCAAACCACTCCAGTAGCTTTGTCAGAAAACTCCAAGTGGAGGTCATGAAGAGTCAGAGAAGATTGAAAACAACTGGACAGCAACATTCCTCATCACACCAATTAGCCTTCTTGAAGCTGCTTGAAACACACTTTCATTACAATATACTGCATAAATAATCATCTAACTTCTACTTGAATATCTTCTATGGAACTTAAATCTGTCTCTTTGGGACTTCCATTTATTGGTCCTAGCTTTCATCTGTGAGGTCAGGTAAAACAGTACCAATCATTACCTTCGACTGATGGTCTGGCCATTTTCCTCTGGACAAGTTCCAGGTTTTCTATATGCTACCTAAAATGTGGTCCCCAAACTGAGCACAATGTTTTTGGGATGGTCTGAGCAGAGCATAACCTTTGTTTTGGAAACTCTGATTTTATTAATACAAAATAAGATCTAGTTAACTCTGTTGACAGCCAAACCACAAAGGTTTTTCACAGAAACTGTTTACTAATCAGATCTCCCTCATCCTGTATTTGTACAATTTTTTTTAAATTCCAAAGTAGGACTTACCTTTCATCCTATTAAGTTACATCATTAAATTTCATTTGACTCATCATTTTAACCTGTCAAGATTTTTTTGGTTTTGTTTTGTTTTTAAATCCCAATTCTGTTATCTAATTTGCTTTTATTCTATACTTTCAACTTTGTGTCCTCAGCAAATTAAATAAACATTTCATGTAAGCTATTATCTAAAGTCATTGTTTAAGAAAAATTAAACAACTCAGGTTTAAAGATTTGTAATGAGAAAATTTTCTATAGGTCAGGTATTCTTAAGTGTATGTATGTTTCTGTTCTTACCAGAAACTCTGAAGGTCTTTCCCCTTCCTAATTGAGTCTTTTGTGAAGGCAAAGTAGGCCATCTTTTACTTCAATTCTTACCTAGGCTTAAATTACTGAATGGGTGTTGCCTCAAAGGACCCAGGAAAGACCTTAGCTTAAAAAAGGCTAAAGACTTCCAGTGCATCCTGAGTCATCTGTAGTCATCCTGTCCTATTCTTGTCACTGGACTCTGATGACTCAGGAAGCAGGAGTGGGATTGATGACTTTGCACAACTCTGCTGTCACTTAAATCCTTTTAATTCACTTGCTAATCAAGACATCATCCAGCTGATGTCATGGTTCTTTTCAAGAATGAAATTCTGTATCCTGGACTCCACAGACAGTTTCATCTACCTCTTCTCAGAATAATTAGTTTAAATGCATGAAAATAAAATACATAGGACTATGTGAGAAACTAATTATATTGAATTAAATTTATCAAAATATTTTTGTATTTTTATTTATTTAATTTATTTAATGTTTATTTAAAAATAAACATTTTCATAGACCCCAGATTAACCAATATTGCTCTAAGTTGACTTCAGTCTACTAGTAAATACTTTTGGCAACCAGTAATTAATCAGTTATAAATATACATTAATGCACAATCATTCAGATCATAATTCTTTGTCTTATTCAGAATTAAAGCATAAAAACTTTGCCATTTCTTAAATGATCACTAGGTATGTTATGTTTATAGCACTTCCTTGACCTAGCAGAGCTGTTATACTATGAAGAAAGGAAATGTGGTTTATCTGGTATGACTTGTCATTTAAAAAAAATGCATCCCCTCCCCTGACTTTTGTATTTATACTACCATTGTTTCTAGGGGAGGAACCCTAGGAGTTGCCCCTAGATCCCAGTGCCCATTTAGGGCAGTATAGATGCTATGGAGGTGATGGATGTTTTAGAATTGAACATATCTCAGACTTACTGAAAGTAATTATAGGTAATAGATGATCTAGTCTCTGTAATACTCTGTAATTAGTCTGTAATACTCAGTGGTATATTTGGAGGGGGGGAGAAATGAACAGCTGTGATTGAAGAGTAATAATATCATGCCTGAAGGTTACATAGATGCACAAAAAATTTATATAAACGCAACTACAAAACACTCTTTATACCACTAAAGGAAGATAAATAAGAGAGAGAAATTTGCTTCTTATACTCACTGTGTAATAGCTGGAATCCCAAGATCAGAAACATCCTCTCCTACTAATAGGTCTCAAAACCTGTACTCTTGTGGACCAAGTTTTATACTAGGTCTCTCCTGATCTTTTAAAAGAAAGGAGTCAGGTATACCCCCACACTGTAGGTAAAACTTAGTTTTGACTCATGTGTCTGGTTTCCCTATAAAGGGATTATTAGGTTTCCTTCTGGAAAGGTACTCAATGTACAACATCGATTAGACCTAGGACAGTCATTTTTTCTTTTGCAGCAAAAAAAAAAAAAATCCTTAAAACACAAATGACATCACTGCACATTTACAAATACTTTATTCATGATGTAATAGCCTGTCACTCCTATTGTAATCTCCTGGAAGACTACTTAAAACATTAAGACATGGGGGCAGCTAGGTGGCACAGTGGATAGAGCGTCAGCCTTGAAGTCAGGAGGACCTAGGTTCAAATCTGATCTCAGACACTTAACATTCCCTAGCTGTGTGACCCTGGGCACCCCAACTGCCTAAGCAAAAACAAAAAAAACCCCAAAACCATTGACATGAAACACATTGTGGGACTGTTGGATAAGATTTTTGTCTTTGCCTTCATCTCTGTTTAGTTTAAGGCATTCATCCAAGTGAGTATTTTCTGGCAAACAAGGCCTTGTCATCTTTTCCTCTTGAGAAGGTGTTTCAGGTTACCTCCTTTTGGGCAACCAACATATAGCTCTAGGAGGAGCTTTTAATTTCTCCAATTTAGGATTTTGCTATCAAGACTATTTTCTTTCTTTTCTTTTTTCTTTTTCCTTTTTTGCTGAGGCAGTTGGGATTAAGTGACTTGCCCAGGGTCACACAGCTAGGAAGTGTTCAGTGGCTGAAACCAGATTTGAACTCAGGTCCTCCTGACTTCAGGGCTGGTGCTCTATCCACTGTGCCACCTAGCTGCCCCTGCTATCAAGACTAAAAACACTTCTCAAGATTGATATTGTCACTTGTGTTCACGTTCTTAGGGGAAAAAATACAAAGCAAAAATGGCCACAAGGGGGAAGGGGAAAGAATAAGCATTTATATAGTACCTGCTACATGCCAGGCTAAGTGCTTTACAAATATCTTATTTTATGAGAACTCACAAGAGATCTGTGGGCCTATCTTAGGTTTACTGTGACAAGAACATATACTTGCAGTCATCAGCTGCCATATCTATCAGAGGGGAGGAGAAGAAAAAAAAATCCCCTTCCCTATTTATGGCAAGTTCAGCAGAGAGCAGTCTGAATCCCAAGACTTACATTCACAGGAAGAAAGAAGAGAGCAAAGGTAGAAGTTGCTTTTCCTTTAAAAATCTTTTGATCAGAAGAAGGGTCTTCCTGATTTGTAGCTATTCTTCTTCAATATTGTCTATCATAGGGAGATGGTGCAAGTGATTGACTAGTTGACTAGAAACTTCTGGTTACATATATCCTTTATCAAATAGAGTCCAAAGCACAGACCTTGCTGGCAGTGGTCAGGCCACTGGCTCAGTATTTCATGAGAATGTACTAGTTAGAATGTGTATCTCTAGAAATCACCTCAATGCATGCTTGAATTTTTTTTCTTTTTTAAAAAAATTAATTTATTTTTTAGATTTTCATTCTCCTTCAGTTTGCTTCCTCTTCCACTCTACAACCCCCATCGAGAAAGTAAGAAAAACAACATCTCTGTTAGAAACATGTACAATCAAACAAAACAAATTCACACACTGGCTATGTAAGCAAAAAAAGATATCATTATACTCTTGAATCAATCACCTCTCTATCAAGAGGTGGGTAGCATGTTTCATCTTGAGTCCTCTGGAATTGTGGTTGGTCATTGTATTGATCAAAGGAATGCTCAGCTTTATTAAAAAGCCTTAGTCTAGGTCCTCCTGGAAAGGGTCAGTATGTGTTTAAACCTGTCAGCTTTTTCAAACAATTGATTATACTTCATTTTAGATTTCAGAAAGTTTGCATTTTAAGTCTCAGATGAATTAAGTGATGTAACTGAAGATTCTCAACTTCATTTTCTTTTCAGCAAAGAATAGGAAAAGGCAATTCTTTGCTCCTAGAGTTTGTAATTTCTTATTGAAAAGTAATATTCTGTTACATTAATATGCCTATTACATTTATATGCCACAGCTGTTTTTTTAACTATTCCCCATTGATAGTGCCCATATTTCTTTCCAGTTATTTGCTACCACAGGGGCTGTTTCTATGAATATTTTGTTATATTAGATAATTGTTTCTGTCTGTAACCTCTTTGGGATATATACTCAATAGCGAAATTAATGTGTCAAAGAACATATACAGTTTGCTCACTTTACTTGCCTAATTCAAAACTGAGCATTACTTATTTGAGTGACTTACTCAGCAACCATGTAATGGTTATGTTTTATGTTCCCATAGCTCCCCAACATCTACTGTTTTCATTTTTTGTCATCTCTGCAATTTGCAAGGTGTGAACTACAACCACAGATCTCTTCTAATTGGCATTTCTCTACTATTAGTGATTTCTCAGTATAGTGTTCTTTTCACTTTATCATAGTTTCTTCCTTTTGAAATTGTTTGTCCTTCCTTTTTTTGAAGAGGGCCAGTGACATCAAGGAGTGATATCTTGGCTTGCTTGTGGATTAAAGTGAGGCAAAGTTGCACAAAGTAGCCTTATTCTTTCTTCCAGAGTGATAAAAGTCCAGTGGCAAGACAAAAGTCAAGATAACTGATAATAGCCCAGGGTGGAGAGGATGAACTTGGCATCTTTAATGTCTGACCAAGCTCTGCTTCTGCTTCAGCTGCTTTCATGGCTGTTGGAATATATTGTTCTCATTTGCTCCTTCTGCTGAGGAAGATCTTCATATGCTTACAGTAGACATCCCCCTAATTCACTGACAGGTTGGAGGTCTATCTGTTACCCTCAACCTGGTTTAGCTCATCTGCTGAGATAGTTTAGCATGTCCACTGCACATGGTATAGCTTCTTGGAACTACAGGTGACAATTGAGTGCTAGGTGGACACTAAAAGTAGGTGAACAGCCATGAAAAAGGCTCAGCAAGTCCTTGAAATAAATAATAGGGTAAGAATGAAGCATAGGAAGGTATTTGTCAAAGTGTGTGTGTGTAACAAATGTTTAATGACATCCCCCCTCATGTCACTCCCAATGATTTTCCCAGGAGATGATGAAGAATTGGTCTTTTGGCCAAAGGGGAAGTAATTGACTACAAAATAGAATTCATTTTATTGTGTAAAAATGATCATTTGATCTTGAGGAAGGGAGGTTAATTTCAGGGTTCTGACTTTCCTAAGATATATTCATAAACTTACTTATGCATATTGATACCCTGTTGGTAAGCTTAATTATTTATTCAATTAATCATTCAATTAATTCACCAATCAGAATACTTTTATTGAGAATTCACTCTATGGCCATTTCTGTGCTGGTTACCTTAGGAAATGAAAGAAGAAAAGATAATTTTTCTCTTCAAGGTTTATTTAATCTTGTTGGGGAGAGAAAACACATAAAATAGAGAATCTAAAAAGGCAGGATGCAAAGTTCAGACTTTCAGTATCAGTGGGATACAGGGAAGTAGTGACATAGTTAAGTTATACTTCCTGAAAAAGGTGAGATTTGAATTGGGTCTTGAAGGAAGGACAAAGCTATTCTGACTATTATGAATATTCAAATCAACTATAAAGGACTTAAGAAGGAAGACTGCTGTCTACTTCCAGAGAAAGAATTTATATATGGATACCCAGAGAGAGGGATATAAGATGTGGACCACAACAGAACATTTTCATGCTCTCTATCGATGTTTGCTTGCATTGGGTTTCCTTTCTCAGATATTTTTTGTTCAGGTAGATACAATTGTTCTTGCACAGCAAGATAAGTATGGAAACATGTATACATGTATTCTACTTGTCAAATATTTTAATATAATTAACATGTAGTGGACTTCCTGCCATCTAGGGGAGGGGAAAGGACTGGGGGGAAAATTTGTAACAGAAAGCTTTGTAAGGGTTAATGTTGAAGAACTACCCATACATATGTTACGAAAATAAAAAGCTTTAATAAAAAAAGAATTTAAATAAGAAATTATAAATTATGTGATTCTATACACATATATACATAGATACATATATATGTCTATATTTGTATGTATTTGTATATATAGTATGTGTGTATGTGTTTGTGAGAAAAAGAGAGAGAGATGTTGGGCTTCTCTAGTTCAGAGTTGGGAAGTAGAGAGGAAGAGAGCTCAGAACTCAAAATGTAATAAAAATTGATATAAAAAGAAAAAAGATGAAGAAACCAAAAATAATTTTAAAAATTTGAAAAGTTAGAAGACAGAAGAGGAGAGCATTTTAGACAGGGAAAATTATGATGAACAGAGGGAAAGTGAGTTTGTTTTGTATATTGGAGGGAGGTAGTGATTAGTCATTCTAATAAGGAAATACAAAGCAAAGCTCCCACACAAATTTTTCTTTTTTCCATATAGACAATTTAATTCAACAAATATTTATTAATTGAATATTTTGTGCAAAGTCCAATGTCAGACACTATGGGGATAAAACGAAAACAAGAAATGCTTTCCCTCAAGGAATTTATATTCTACTTAGGTAATATAATATACATACACAAGTAAATAAAATATATAAACAAAGTAAAAAAATATTTGAAGACGGAGAAACAAATAGCACCTGGAGGAGAAGATACTGGATCTATCCTTTGAAGAAAATTATAAGGTAGAGATAAAAAGGGAGCACATTCTAATCTAGATCCATCTGAGTAAAGATAGAAAATGGAGTATCATAGATTTGCAGGACAGTTTGACTAGAATCAAGAGTACTTTAGTTTTATTATGCTCAAGATGATTTGGACAATTATAACTGGCTTTTCAAATAGCAGAGAAAGAAAAAAAAATCTCTATTTCAAATTTTTCCTTTACCCAGGCTCATAAATCTCAAAGTAGTGTAGGAGGTACGGAAGGAGTGGATCTGTGGCTCTATTTGGAACAAGAGAAATAATAGAAAATTTTGGATTGTTTCCCTTTTCTCCACCAATTTCTTCCCACCTTCCCTCTCCCATGGAGAGACTTTGAAAATATTAAGATGTGTGATGACAGTCCTATCCTGAAGATATTGGGGAAATGTCATCCTGAATCTGTAAATTTACACTGTTTTTGTGAGAATCATAATTCTGCTTTGTTATAAATTTGTTAGATGAGAGTGTTAATGAAGACAAGATAGGGATTATTGTCCTATATTTCCTGCTGTTTCATAGCCATATGTTGACTAACTAGTCACAGACTGATTTATAATCCCAACCACAGAGAGACCCCTCTGGCTTGGACCAATAACCTTGTAAATGTTTGCATTTTGATACCATTGGAGGCAAGAGTATGGGAGCAGTAAGTTCAGAAAGTAAAAATATAATGAGAGGTAGACTGGCCAATGTCTTTAGGACATGATTGGATTTGCCCTTTCTGGTGGGATACATTCATCATATTCCTTGCCTGGTTTCAATTCAATAGATGGAGGATTGGTGAGCTTTCTCCCAGCTTTGAGTGATGGGCTGGTACCATGTACTGAGTAGGAGTTTTCTATTAGATGAAGTGCTAAAAGGGGCAGCTAGGAGTGCTAAGTCTGGAGTCAGGAAGACTCACCTTCATAGATTTAAATGTGGCCTCAGACTTACTAGCTGTGTGACTGGTGGGCAAGTCACTTAACTCTGCCTTAGTCTCCTCATCTCTAAACTGAGCTAGAGAAGGCAATGCAGACCACTCCAGTTTCTTTGCTATGAAAACCCCAAATGGGGTCACTAGAAGTCTGAAATAACTGAATAATAGACAACAAAAGTGCTAGAAATACGGACAGTGTATGGCTGAGCTGGTATTATGTGCATACAAAAGTTTTGACCAGATGACCTTTTCTTTTTCCAGGTGGCTTTTGAATGAAAAGGACTCTGTGAACAGCTGGGTAGGAGGAGTAGTGACTATCTTATCTCACTTGTCAGCTGTATATCTGTGAACACATGGTGCTTTTGTTTCTTTTGCTTCTTTTATGTTCTTTTCAGATCTTAAGTGATTGAGTATTCAGAGACACAACTGACCAGGTTCTGATCTTCTGAGCTTTGAAAAGCATGAAGAGCCATCAGAAGTCGCCTCATGAACTTGAATTGACAGCAGAACACCCAGTGGCAGATGCAGCAGAGTTCAATGGAGAGTTCACACAACAGCAATTGCATTTATCTTTTTTTAGTCTCTTATGTTTAGTGTCTCTTTTGTGTTTACCTTTTTATCTCTCTCTTCATTCCAGTGTTTTAACTTCAACGTTTCCTCAAAGTTGTGGCGTTTTTATCAGGGAATTTTTGTTTTTTGTTTTTTTATTTTTTTTTAATAAAGCTTTTTATTTACAAAACATATGAGTGATTTTTCTACATTGACCTTTGCAAAAACTTTTTTCCCAAGCTTTTCCCCTCCTTCTACCCACCCCCTACCCCTAGATGACAGGTAATCTAATACATGCTAAATAGAATAAATTATATGACAAATACAATACATGTATATATATTTATACAGTTATCTTACTGCACAAGAAACATCAGATCTAGAAAAAGAAGAAGAAAAAAAACCACCTAAGAAGGAAAACAAAATGCATGGAAATATTCATAGAAAGCGTTAAAATGCTGTGTTGTGGTTCACACTCAGTTCCCATAGGCCTTTCTCTGGATGTATATGACTATCTTCATTGCTGATCAATAGGAACTGGTTCGAATCACATCATTGTTGAAGAGAACCATGTCCATCAGAATTGATCATCATAGAGTCTTGTTGCTGTGTATAATGTTCTCCTGGTTCTGCTGATGTCACTCAGCATCAGTTCATGCAAGTCTCTCCAGGCCTCTCTGAAGTCCTCCTGTTGGTCATTTCTTACAGAACAATAATATTCCATAACATTCATATACCATAATTTATTCAGCCATTCTCCAATTGATGGGCATCCTTTCAATGTCCAGTTTCTTGCCACTACAA
Source organism: Myrmecobius fasciatus (assembly GCA_023553655.1). Lineage (NCBI taxonomy): Eukaryota > Metazoa > Chordata > Mammalia > Dasyuromorphia > Myrmecobiidae > Myrmecobius > Myrmecobius fasciatus. The sequence continues at coordinate 59,849 of JAJPUD010007889.1, read as the reverse complement.
AAAGGGCTGCCACAAACATTTTTGCACACGTGGGTCCCTTTCCCTCCTTTAAAATCTCTTTGGGATATAGGCCCAATAGAAACACTGCTGGGTCAAAGGGTATGCACAGTTTGATAACTTTTTGAGCATAGTTCCAAATTGCTCTCCAGAATGTTTGGATCCATTCACAGTTCCACCAACAATGTATCAGTGTCCCACATTCCCTCCAACAGTTATCATTATCATTTCCTGTCATTTTAGCCAATCTATCAGGGAATTTTTGGAACCCTTCAATTTCAGTAAAGATGTTTTCCCCCTTGTATGATTAAACTCAGTTTTGCTGAGTAAGTTATTCTTGTGGTAAGCTTATATTGAATTATCATGTTGTAAGACTTCTTCTTTTTTTTTTTTTTTTTTTTTTGCTGAGGCAATTGGGGTTAAGTGACTTGTCCAGGGTCACACAGCTGTTACGTGTCTGAGACTAGATTTGAACTCAGGTCCTCCTGACTTCAGGGCTGGTGCTCTATCCACTGCGCCACCTAGCTGCCCCAAGACTTCTTGAATATCATATTCTAAGCTCTCAACTCTTTTAAAGTGGTGCCTGTTAAATTATGTTTGATCCTTAGTGTGGTTTCTTGTTACTTGAATTCTTTCTGGATTCTTGAAGTATTTTTGATTTTAGTTATGATGTTTCTAGTTTTTATTTTGGGATTTCTTTCAGGAAGTAATCAGTGAATCTTTTTTTTTTTTTTTTTCTATTTCCACTTTATCTTCAGATTCTAAGGGATATGGGCAATTTTCTTTTTCTTTTCTTTTCTTTCTTCCTTTTTTAAAATGGGGACAGCACTTTTTTTGGCACAAAGAGAAAGGCAGTGGGTGGATAAAGGAGACAAGCATACAAGTAGAAAATCCATTTCATGTTAGATCATACTTAGAAAATGAGGGAAGGATAGTATGTCCATCCCGTTCCCTACACTGGCCACTGGTAGGGTGGTGACTTATCTGCCTCTCATCCTCCATTCTCAATTTAGAGATGGGGGAAGAAGTGCTTACAGTGGTCACCCTCAGAACCAGGATATTTGCCCTCCCATTCAGGTCCCTAAAGGTAGATGCCCAAATCTGCCTACTGTTTTCTTCCTACCCCCCTTCCCAACCAATACCCAATGTAAACAAAAAATTTAGAGCTGTGTTTAAGAAACTTATCTACCACTTTGAGGAGAGCAAAAGTTGGATGAGGCCTTACAAGACTCAAATTAGAATGTGCTTTGAATTTTACTTTGATCTCAAAGTTTGGAAATGGATATCCTTGTCTCCAAGAGCCCAGATTAGTAAATTCCACAGTAATCTGTAAGACTGAAAAAAAAAAAAAAAAGATTCTTCCTTACCAGAAACAGATAAAATAGATTGACAAAATGCTGGGGAAATTTCTTCCTCTAAACCTGGGCAATTTTCTTTTAAGATTTCTTGAAATGTGATGTCTAGGATCTCTCTCTCTCTCTCTCTCTCTCTCTCTCTCTCTTTCTTTCTCTCTCTCTCTTTGGTTATGACTTTCAAGTAGTCTAATGACTCTTTTACTTTAAAAATAATATCTTTTCATTTACAAAATATATGCAAAGATAGTTTTTTCTCTCTTCTTTCTTTTTTGGTAAAATATATGCAAAGATAGTTTTCAATATTCACTCTTGCAAAATCTTGTGTTCCAAATTTTTTTGCCCTTCCTTCCCCCCACACTCTACTCTAGAGGGCAAATAATCCAATCTATGTTTTTTTTTTTTTTTTTGCTGAGGCGATTGGGGGTGAAGTGACTTGCCCAGGATATCACACAGCTAGGAAGTATTAAG
>JAJPUD010007889.1:1219-49788 GCA_023553655.1 Myrmecobius fasciatus | reverse complement strand
AAACCTTGTGTTCCATATTTTTCTCCCTCCCCACACCTTGCTCCCTTTCCTAGACAGCAAATAATTCAATGTTATGTGCAATTCTTCTAAACATATTTTCACATTTATCATGATGCACAAGAAAAATCAGATCAAAAAGGAAAAATAAGAAAGGAAAAAAAAGAAGCAAGTAAACAACATCAAAAAGGAGAAAACACTATGTTACAATCCATATTCAGTCCCCACAGTCCTCTCTCTAGATTCAGCTGGCTTTCTCTCCATCACAAATCTATTGCAATTGATCTGAATCACCTCAATGTTGAAAAGAGCCAAGTCCATCAAGTTGGTCATCACATAGTCTTGTTGCTGTGTACAATCCTTCTTTTGGTTCCACCCACTTCATTTAGCATCAATTCATATACATCTCTCCAGGCCTTTCTGAAATATCCTGCTGATTGTTTCTTACAGAATAATAATATTCCATTAGTTTCATATACCATTCAGCCATTCCCTAACTGATGGGCATCCACTCAGTTGGAATAATTAATTTAAAATAACATGTAATGGAAAAATCTTTTTCATTTTGTTTGAAAATGCATTTTATTTAGAAGTTTGACCTGAATGAGTTGTCAATTTGGTATAGCCTGGAGACTTTTGTGAAATTCTAGTTCTGTTAAAAATAGATCCTTTGGGGCAGCTAGGTGGCGCAGTGGATAGAGCACTAGCCCTGAAGTCAGGACGACCTGAGTTCAAGTGTGGTCTCAGACACTTAACATTCCCCATCTGTGTGACCCTGGGCAAGTCACTTAACCTCAATTGCCTCAGGGGAAAAAATAGATCCTTCAATAGTCCAGAGCATCTATGATTTCATCAATGTAGTCATTCCTTCTAATCATGTAGATTGTAAGCTTTATGTGCTTGTTCAGTCAGTATATTTGTCCATTTTCTTGTGTAAATTCACCACAGAGAATCTATTAAGCATACTAGGGACCTTCTTTGTCTTTAAAAAAAAATTTACTTATACTATGGAGCCTGAAGGCTGTCCATTTGTAATTCTTGTTTTTGCTTCTTGATATGTGTGTATGTGTGCATACATATACACACACATATATAGAATATACATATATATATATAAACACACACACACACCCCCCATACCTATACTCATACCCATATACAAATATTTACATAACATACAATATACTATTATTAGCATAAATATATATATATATATATTTAGAGGGTATATTACAGATCTTTTATTCCAAACTCTTCATTTTACAGATAAGGAAACTAAGGCATTGAGAGGTTATCTCTGGTCCTTTCTCTCCTAATAGAAAATAGTTTTATATCTGGTAAAAAATCCTAAGATTACACAGATATTTAATGACATAGTTGAGATTTAAGCTGATGTCTTTTCAGTTCACATAAACCACTATTTGTACTATACCACCCTCTGCTTTGCTATATGTATGTGTGTATGTATGTATGTGTGTATGTGTGTATGCATGTATACTTATGTATCTATATGTATAAAGGTGAAATTTGGATTTGAATCTGGTTATTTTTGGGGGGGAGGAGTTGGGAATTTTTAGGTTTGGAATTTACAGGGAAAATAATTATTTGGTCTTTTAACTTGTGGCTTAATATAGTGGGAAATGTTTTCTTTTAAGTCAACAATCCCATTATTGTGCATATACTCCAAGGAAATCAGATGTAAAATGTGAGTTCCCCTGTACCCTAAAACATTGATACAAGCACTTTATCAAGAATAAAAAAATGGAAACAAGGTAGATGCATATTTATTGGGGAATGGCTAAATATAATGAGGTGTATGAAAGTAATGGAATTTTATTGTGGAGTAAGAAATGGGAATTATTAACTCAATGAAACTTGGCAAGACTTATATGACTGATGCTGAGTAAAATAAGCAGATTTGATGAACAATGTACACAACAACTACAAATAAAAATGCAAATAAAAACTAATATAAAATGGCAACCAAATTAAAAATAAACAATATGACCAATACTGACTCCAGAGATCAGATTACTACAAAAGCTAAATGTATCAGACATGGACAGAGTTATTGTATTGGTTAGTTTTACATTTTTCATCATTCCTAACTTTTTTTTTGTTGCTACAAAGGAGGATTTTGAGGTATATAGAGGGAAAACATATAGAAAAATCATTTTGATATTTAAAAAAAACCATAAAAATAAAGTGATATATCCTGGGGATTAGGAATTCCCTCTCCTACTAACGGATACATAATTCTCATTCACAAGTCAAGACATTATCCTCATGATGTCATTCATGATCTTTCAGTATGAAGGATGAGTAACAATAAGCAATAACTGAATTGTGTAGAGTGTATTCAATTCTTGGGGACCCTGGCTTACAAAGATAGAGGTCAGATACTTTCTCATTTTCTTCAGCTCTTAATATCGACATAGTGGAACTCTGAAGAAAATTGCCTAAAACTTAGATTTGGCTAAAGCCTAGGGTCTTCCCAAAAGGTATCATTAAAGTACTCAATGTATATTGTGAATCAAGTATAGGATACCTAATTATTACTTTCATTTGAAAGAAATGATTAAAATAAAAGCACTAATAAATGTATATTTACAAAGACTTAGCACATTAAAAAAGTATTCTTTTCCAGGAGGTTATCAATGAGCATTCCCTACATTCTACAAAGTTTCAAAGTCTTGTAATGCTGTCAGCTCATGATGAGGAAACTTTCCTGATCAAATAGCATGTTTCTTTCAAAGAGATTTCATTCTAGGGATGTAATTTACTTTTGGGAAATGATCTGTTAAGAATTCAGAGGAGAGGTCAGGAGTAGAAATAAGGATTTTGGAGTATTTGATTAGGGGTGATAATTAAAATTATGGAAGTGGTTACCATCAATCAAAACAGAGAAGGTAGAGTGAGAAGAGGGCCAAAGACAGAACCTTGGGGGATACCCATACTTAGAGGATGAAAAGAAGTCAGTGAATACATAGAGACTGAGAAAGAATGGTCAAATAGGATGGAAGATGCAAATCAGGAGAAAGAAGACTCAGTGAAGTCAAATGAAAGGATTATCTAGAACAGAGCTTCTTAAATTTTTTCCACTCAGGTTTTGTCACCTGAGAAATTTTATGTGACTTAGAAAATATAAGTATATAAAATAGGTATACAAATTAAAAATTACTGATAATAAATTAAAATTTCATGACCCCCACATTCAGTCATGCAACCCTAAGAAGCTGATCTAGAAAAAGCTTAAGGGTGATAAAGACTAAGAAAAAGCCATTGCTTTCATCATGTAAGAGATTATAAGAGATTGGGTTATAAGTAAGTAAAGACAGTATATAGACTGTGTTACCCTTTGTCCTCAAGATTCTTTATCTTGTCTGTTCTGCTTAATTTATCTCTTTCATTTCATCTTATCTCATTTTGAGCAGCTTTTTCTTATATTGAATTGGAATTCAACAATTGGAATGTTCAACTCAGTTCAATAGGTCATAGCATGACAGTTTGTGATATCTTAACTTTTCCCTATAATAGTGATATAATAATGAAAATAATGTGAGAATGAACACAACATTTATGAGCTAGATGATGATTTATATTTATTCCTTCAAGGAACATTGACTGTTTACAAGGAACCAAGGCATATACTGGTAGATTGGAAAATAAACAGCAGTCCTCTTTAATTCATCCTCCAAACAGTTGTAAAATTGATATTCCTAAAACACAGATCTGACCATCCAGTCTCCCACTAAAATTTTTCACTGGATCTCTATTATCTAAAGTATAAAACATATACTCCTCAGCTTAGTTTTTAAAGCTTTTCATGTTCTGACCTCAACCCATCTACTTTTCCAGTCTTATTTAATGATTCTCCTTTATGAAGTCTCCATTGCAGTCAAAGGAACTTGATACATATTCTTTTTTTTTAATAGAACATTTAACTTCCTTTTCCCCTGCCTCTTAAAATCCCTGTCTTCTTTTAAAGCATTGTAAAAGTTCCACAAGACCTTTCCTGATCTTTCTACCTCTTGAAATTATCTTATATTGCCTTGTATAGACTTTGTGTATTATCTTGTATTACTGTCACCCCTGCCCTCTTCTTTCCCTTCTTCCTTATTTGGAGGTGCTTGAGACCAGGGCTTATTTATTTCTTCTTGTATTTGTCCTTGTTCTCATTCTTTGTCTACTCCTTCTCCTCTTCCTTTTCCTTTTTCTTCTCCTCTTCTTCCTCCTCTTCCTTCTCTTCTTTCTCATCATTTTTCTTCTCTTCTTCATCCTTTTCCTTCTCCTCCTCCTCCTCCTCTTTGTCCTCCTCTTCCTTTTTTTCCTTCTCCTCCTCTACCTTCTTCATTTCCAGTCTAGCACAGTTCATCATTGTCTCTGAATAAATACTTGTTGAATTGAATTAAAAAACAGCCCCAGCTCATTAAGGAGGTACATTTATTGAGCATGATAATGAAAGCTGTGATTAGTACAATATAAAAAGGTTGATGGTTCCATATATGAATGATGGGATGCTGGCTAATGGAGGACTTGTGTTTCTTGGTGTTAATTATTAGGCCAAAATTAGTATAAGTGGTAGAGAACTGATCCATACTTTGTTGCATCTCTGCTTCAGAGGCTGCACTGAGTGCACAATCATCTGCAAACAAAAAATCATGCACCAACACTCTCTCCACTTTGATTTTGGATTGTAGCCTTTTCAAGTTGAAGAATTTACCATCAGTGCATTAGCTGACTTTGATTCCAAAGGCTTTTGACAACATGGATGAAAACATCATTCTAAAAAATATGGGAGCAAGCACACAGCCTTGGTGACTGGGAAAGCTTGAGAACATTGTTCATTGTCCAGAATCTGGGCAAGCAGGTGTTTGGGAGGCTCTGAAGGAAAGTGTAGGAGAGGAGAAGTATTAGACTTATTACCAAACTGAAGGTCTGCAGAGCTACTCTGCTGACTTCATTTTTGTATGCCTGTGAAACCTGGACAGTATACCAATGCCTTGCCAGGAAATTGAATCATTTCCATTTGAATTGTCTTAGAAAGATTCTGAAGATCACCTGGTAGGATAAGATACCAGACACTGAGATTCTTTCTTGAACTAAATTGCCAAGCATTCCAACTCTATTTCAAAGAGCACAGCTCTGTTGAGCTGGCCACATTGTTCAAATGCCAAATGTATGCTTGCCAAAAACATTATTTTATGGAGAACTCACACAGGGCAAGCACTCACAAGGTGGTCAGAAAAAGTGATAAGAGGTCACTCTCAAGGTATCTGTTAAGAACTTTAGAATTGATTGTATGATGTAGGAGATACTGGCACAGGATCACTCAGCATGACGTGCCCTCATCAGAGAAAGTGCTGTGCTTTAAGAGTAAAGCATAATTGAATTGTCCCAAAGGAAAGGCAAAATATGCAGGATTAAAGAAGTCATCTCAAATGTTCATATGGACTATTTGTGTCCAACCTATAGCAGAGCCTTCAGAGCTTTTATTGATCTGATCACCCACAGTGGGGCATACTGTAACTTGACTCTAACATAGTGATGTAATTTTGGTCCTCTTTGAAAATGAAAGACAACACAATAGGAAAGGCTACAGTAGTGATGAGAACAATAGAGATGAATCATGTAATCAGAACCTCTTTGATAATGCCCTCAGATATTAAATAATCCAAATATGACCTGGAAAGAGCATTAGAAATAGGCACAAAGATGGGATAGAACTATTTGTGATGAAAAGCTAACAGATCAGTTTGGTTGGAATACATGAAGTACATAGAATAAATGAAGAGCTAATGTGTAAGAAAGCCAGGAAAGGTAGGATGGGACCAAGTTGTAAAGAACTTTAAATATGAGATAGAGATCTTTATATTTGATCATAGAAGTAATAGTTCCCTAGGATTTATATGTTGATGAAAGATCTGGTTTAAAGTATATCTACTCTGAAATATACTAGTTGTATCATCCCTAAATACTGGCTTGGTGACCCAGGCACCTTTGTAATACTACAAATTGTAGAGTTGGTGCCAATCTGTATCAGCATAGGCAATTTCCTCAATGGGCATTCCTTATTAGAAAAACACAACAGAATATTATCAAGGATTATTCCCCATAAGGTAAATAGTCATGACATAAGCAAATATTTCTTAAAACAATTGCAAAACATCAACAATATCCTGAAATATTTGCTCTAAATCACTAATAAATAATAAATAATAATTTTAAGAGAAATGAGAACCAAAATAAGTCTGAGATTTTACCTCAACATAATGGCAAAGATGTAGTGTTGTAGGGATTGCAAAAAGCCATGCACACTAATATGTATTTTATGGTGTTATAAATTGGTTAGACTACTCTGGAGATCAATTTGGAATTAAGATTAAAAAAAAAGTAACTGAAATGTTTATATACTTTCATTCCCAGATTTCACTGCAGAGCATATAGTTCAAGAAGGCTGACCCAAAGAAAAGTCTCATATACACCAAGATATTTATAGTACTTTTTGGAGGGGGCGAATAATAGCAAAGAACTGGAAAAAAGTGGATTGTTCTCACCTGAGAGGACAAAAATTATAAACAAATCATGGTAGAGGAATGTTGTAGTTATAATGTATAATAAAAAATACAAATGTGAGGAATTCAGAGAAGCATGGGAAACCACAAGAACTGATGCAGAATGAATTAAGCACAACTGGGAGAAAACAGAATAACAACAATGTAAATGGAAAGAATAATAACACCATTGAATGATGCTTTAAAAAAAAAAAGAACACTAAACTTGCAATCAAGAGTCCTTCACTCTTTTTCTTCCCTTATCTTTTCAGCTGAGGATCCTGGTTCAGTCCCTGAAAGAAATTAAAAGCATTCAGGAAAGAGTTCTCTCTTGTTCCCCTCCTCATCTTATGTACCTTTTTTACATAGGAGTTCTTAACCTTTCTATATACTGGACTCCTTTGGCAGTCTGGTTAAGTTTATGAACTTCTTATAATTATCTTTCTAAATACATAAAATAAGTTAGGATTACAAAGGAAACTACTTATATTGAAATAGTCACAGAAACACACAAACATATACATATACACACATACACATACACACATACAAGAGTTCACAGAGCTTAGGTTAAGAACTCTTGCTTTAACATCTTTCTCCATTCTCTTCATTCCAGTTTCTGATTATGTTTCCAGTGTTCTTCAGCAGATTGTCTTAACTATTATTCTCATATTCAGTATCTCTACTGCTTGCAAATATGCCTATGACTCTCCCATTCTTAAAAAACAAAACAAAACAAAACAAAACAAAACAAAACAAAACAAAACAAAACAAAATCTCTGCCTGGATTCTACCATCCCCGGTGTCTACCATTCTAAATTTCTTTTCTCCTTTTCTGCTAAATTATTTGAACATCCATCTACACTTGATGCTTTCATTCACTGTCTTCTAAATTCTGAATTCTGACTTCAGACTTCAACACTCTGTAATGTGTTTTCTAGAGCCCCCAAGTTGGGGTGCCAAAATGTGTTGTGCTTTCTACAGCTCCCATGCTAGCTAGGGTGCTAAAATATACTGCCAAGACTACCTCCCGAGACCAAGCCTGAGTCCTTGGTCTTAGAGGAGGAGTGATGAGACTGGGATCCACAAGGATGGTCAAGCATAGAGTGCCTTTATTTCAAGTTCTCTCAGCCCTAAATACCTTAGTAAAATTTAATCACTACAGCACACTGAGCATGTGCTAACTCTAGTATAATTACATCATTACAGAACACTCAGCATGTGCTAATTATAAGCACCTTGCTGTTATTATGAAAATGCATCTTTTACAGCAAGTATCTCTACTTCAAGTAGTCACCCTCCCCTACTTTCCCTCCCCACACTTCTCTTGAAGGCTGAGATACCCCAAGGGAGATGAGAGCCAAACCAAACATTATCTGCAGGTTCCCTCTGGGCTGAAGGGTCTTATAACTCACTGAGAGTTCCCTAATTGTCTGTGGCTCTCTACAACACTCAAAAGAAATTTCTCCCTCCAAAAAGTACTATAATCTCTTAATTGCTAAGCCTAATGAACGTTTCTCAATCTTTACCCTTAACTTGTCTTCAGCATTTGACACCATTGATTGACTTTATTTTGGACACTTTAAACTCTCTGAGTTTTTGACTGCTGTCTTTTGCAACTTCTCTCTCTCCCTTTCCCTTTCTCTCTCTTTCTCCTCTTTCTCCCCTTCTCTCTCCCCCCCCCATATCCTCTCACTTGAATTCCCGTGGGTTCAGTTATTGTCCCTGTTGCTAATGATTCCAAGATCTATATACATTCAAATCTAATTTCTCTCATTCCCATTTAAAAAAAAAAAACCCAAAACTGATTATTGTACATTTTGAACTGGATATCCATTTACATATCTAATTAATCTGTTACCAAATCTTGTAATTTCTTTCTCCACAGCATCTCTTATATGTGTTCCCTTAAATCTGTTCACATGGCCACCACTGTAGTTTAGCCTTCATCATCTTTCAGATGGATTACTTCAATAGCTTTTTAACTGGAGTTCCTGCCTCATGTTTCTTCCTATTCCAATTCATCTTCTGCTTAGCTGTCAAAATGATTTTGCTAAACATTTAGCTCTTATGTCACCTCTCCCTAAACATACACATCTCCAATGGCTCCTTTAGAATAAAAAAACAATGTTTTGCTTTTAAAGTTCTTCATAAACTGTCCCTTATCTTTCCAGTCTCAATAGATTTCTGTCTTCCAATTACAGTGTTTTGCTTACTGTATTTGACACAAGACCTTGCTCCTTCTCCTGCTTTTATGTTTTATGTTGCCCTCATATCTATGTAACAATTTATGTAGTTGTGTTCTTCATTAGAAACAATGTAATCTTCTGATGGACTTGGTTCTCTTCAACAATTAAATGATTCAAACTAGTTCCTATTGTTCATTGATGAAGAAAACCATATAAACCCAGAGAAAGGCCTGTAGGAACTATGTGGATCACAACATAGCATTTTAACGCTTTCTGTTGATGTTTGCTTGCATTTTTTTTCCTTCTTAGTTTTTTTTCCTTTCTCTTTCTAGATCTGATTTTTCTTTTGCTACAAGATAACTGTATAGATATTTATGCATATATTGGATTTACCATATATTTTAACATATTTAATATGTATTAGACTACCTGCCATCTAGGGGAGAAGGTAGGGGGAAGGAGGGAAAAATTTGGAACAGAAAATTTTGCAAAGGCCAATGTTGAAAAATTACTCATATGTACTGCAAATAAAAAGCTTTAATAAAAAAATTTTAAAAAAAGAAACTATAATCTCTCTGACAGAAAGGACTGTTTTTACTTTTTCTTTGTATCTTCAGTGCTTAGCACAATGCCTGGTCCTTAGGTGTTTCAACCATACTTATTGATTAATGATCCTCACCATTACTTTGCATATAACTTTGAGCTCCAGATAAAGGATTTAGGCTTAACTTCCTTGGGGATACAGTTACTCAATCATAAAATAGTTTGAACAAGATGGGCCGATAACCTCTAAGCTCACTTTTAGGTCTATGACCCTATGACTTTATCGGCCATGAGTTTCCTCATTTGTAAAATCAGGAGTTTGACTGCATGCTTTCTTTTGTCCCTTCTAGGTTTGTACAAGTCATTTTGCCTCAGTTTCCCCATCTGCAAAACAAGAGTCTAGATCCGATGATCTTTAAAGTTTCCAATCCCACTAGTCTCTGATTTTATGATAAACCCAGGGGATCCTGCAGTCTCCAAGCTTGAAAGTGCCTTGCTGACACATTTTGGTTATGCAAAAAAGCAAAAAGCATAGGGACAAAGAAGCAACGTGGCTGCATCGGCACCAGTTCCTCACTCGGAAAAAAAGGGTCAACTCTCCAACCAGAAGCAACATTTGCATCAGGCGGGAGAGGGGTGACTGGAGAGAAGCCGGAGGGCATAGGAGTGGGAGAGGGTGGAGAAAGGGAAGAAGGGGAAGAAGAGGGAAAGGGCGGGGACGGCGCCGGAACCCAAATCCCGCGGTTCCCGCAGAGCCGCCGGGGCCGGGTCTCAAAGAGCGCTGCGCTCGGAGACAAGACTGCACGGCGCAGTGGAGCCGGCAGGAGGCGCACTTGGGTGGGCGGTCTCCCTCCTCCCTCCCCCGAGGAGGCGGGGAGCGCACGCGGAGGAGCCGGGGCCAGAGCCGGAGCCAAGGCAGGACGGGTCGGTCCGGCTGGAGTCCGGGCCAGGGCCGGGATCATGGGAGGTGAGGGAAACGCCAGGATTCGGGAGGCCACGGAGGCTCGGGACAGGGCGACGGACAAGCCCACGGGAGAGGGGCGGGGCAGCGGGGCTTGGATCGCCAGCGTCGGGGCTCACCCCCGCTTCCCTCTTTAGTTTTGGGGAACAGTGAGACGTGGGGGGGATGGTACGGCGGGAATAGGGGCGGGAAAAAGAGAGGGGAGGGGAGAGAAGGGGACCACTTGGGGAGAAGGCGCGGAGGGGAGAAAGGGGGGCTGGTGGCGGATGGGGGGGGGGCGGTGGAACCAGCTGGCGAGAGGGAGGGAGGAACGGAGTGGGGGGTGAAAGCCACGTTCTTCACCCTTTCCCCATTCTTTCCCTCCTCATTCTCTTTCCTTCCAGTTCTCCATTCTCTCTCTCCCTCCCCATTTTTTTCTCCTTCCCATTCTGTCTTCCCTTCTCCGTTTTCTCTTCACCCTTCTCTCTCTCTCTCTCTTCTCGCTTCTCTTTCTTTTCTATTCTTTTTCGTTCTCTTTCTCCTTTCCCATTTTCTTTCTTCTACATTATCTTTCCTTATTACCTTTCTCCTTCCCTTTTCCCTCTTTTCTCCATTCCCTCTCTTTTCTTTTCCATTCTCTTTTCTCCCCTTTCTCCCCTCTCCATTCTTTCTCAATCCCCATTTTCTTCCCACAATCCATTCCCCCTTCTGCAGGTGGTAGAGCAAGCTTGTCCCCCACATCGTGGAGGGGGGGGGTGTCGGTTCCTTGGGAGCAGTGAATGTAAGCCCTTATACCCTTCTGCCTTCTGCCTTTCCTCACTAAATCTTTGCTTTCTTATCTTTTTCTCCCCATCCCCTTGCAGTAACTTCTACCTATCTTCCCCACTTAAATTTCACTTTTTCTCCTTCCTTGGTACCAGTTTCCTTTTGTTCACTTTTAAAACAACAAACCTCTTCACCTCTTTTTTTCCTTAAACAAATCTGTGCTTTCCCGTTCTTTCCAAAGAACACCTCAGCTTTTCCCCCCTTGCTTTGTGTCCTGCCAAACTTAACCAGCTCATACCTGCTTTCTTCTCACTCAAATTTAATTCATCTCTTCATTTCCCTGCTTCCCAACATAGACTATGGGCATTATTTTCCAAATTACTTTTCCCCTGAATAACATCCCCATTGTGATATTTTTTTCTGTGAGTTGCCCCACACACACACACACACACACATATATGTGTATATATATTATGGATGCATCTGTGTGTATATATATATATATATATATATATTTGTGTGTGGATATGTTTTTTTTCTTTTTCTTTGAAAACCAATTGATGAGGTAACATTGATTATATTGGGGAGCAAACTGGTTAATGAAGATGAAGAAGTAATTAATAGAGTGTAGGGTTTCATTTTTAAAAAATCTTGTGTTTTGGCTTTTGGATTAAATACTACAATATTTCTTTTGTCAGTGATTTACTTTGAATAGGCTTATGTAGTAAGAAAACTTGAATTCCTTTATGATATTAATTTCTTAAGCATGCTAAAGCCCTGAGGTGATCTTCTAAATAGTGATAGTTTTGAGTTATTGATATTATTGAGGAGACTTTAGAGCCATTATCTCTCTTGTTTTTCATTCACTATTATTTCTGAATATTCTTTAGAAAAAGGTTAATCTAACTGGCTCTTTGAGTAAAAAGAATGCATTATTGCAAACATTAGAATTTAGACTTGCTAAAACTTCAGGATGACCAAAGGTTGGATATGGATGTACCAAATTTCCCTAGAATGAAACTTTTTTTTTTTTTTTTTTTTTTGCTGAGGCAGTTGAGGTCAAGTTACTTGCCCAGGGTCGCACAGCTAGGGAATGTTAAGTGTCTGAGATCAGATTTGAACTCAGTTCCTCCTGACTTCAGGGCTGGTGCTCTATCTACTGCACTACCTAGCTGCCCCACTTATTTTTATTATAAGCATGGAATGTATGATCATTAGATCATGGAATGTATCATCATTAGAATGTTGAGATATTTAACCAAACCTGTTTTGGCAATAAAGCAGTGATGTAGTTATTCCTTAGTTGTTTGTGACTGACCTAATTTGGGGTTTTCTTTGCAAAGAGACTGGAATAGTTTGCCATTTCAACTCATTTTACAGATGAGGAAACTGAGGCAAACTGGGTTACATGAGTTGCCCAAAGTACCTGAGACCAGATTTCAATTTGTGAAGATAAGACTTCTTGACTTCAGACCCTGTGTTCTAAGGCATTGAGACTTCTTGCCCATATTCAATGATAATGCCCAAATTTTTAAATTTGTGAGAATTACCATTTGTTTTAAACTATAAGGAAGATAAAAAGCAAAAGCACTTAGCAGAGAGGATCATAATTTTTAATTATGACAGCTTTTTATGAGTACAAAAGCCATTTCCTAAATATATTTTTTCGGACTTTTTGGGGTTGTAGGGGTGGAAAGATTTATCTTTTGGATTAAATGGAAGGATTATGGTTTATCTTGGATGGAGAATCAATCAACCAATAGAAAACACTCATCAAGTGCTAAACATTGGTGATAACAAAAAGAGGCAAAAAGCATGTATAGTCCTCAAAAAGTTAACATTTTCCTGTGGGAACTCAAAAGATAGAAGAGGATTTTAGTTAGGACTTAAAGGAAGTCTGAGAAACCTATGGGCAGTGATTAGAGAGACCATTCCAGTCATTGGGAATTGACAGAGAAAATGAGATGGAATATCTTGTTGGCAGGACAGTAAGGACACTGGTGTCATTGGATTAAATTAAGTGGTGGGGACCTGTAAGGAAAACTTGAAAGGTAGGAGGGGCCTAATTTATGTGAGGCTTTGAATACCATTTGCATTTGATCTTGGAGGCTGTGGTGATGGGTTAGGTTGGATTTGTTTTTTAGGAAAAAAATCACTTTAGTGACTGAATGGAGGATGGATTGGAGTGGAGGCAGGCTTACCTATCAGCAGGCTATTATAATAGTTCAGGTGCCTACGCCAGATTGGTTCAGTGTCTCCATTTAGAAGGAGGCATATTGAAGAGATTGTGTGAAGGTGCAATCACCAGGTCTTCAAAACAGATTGGATATGGGTAGTGAGAAATAGTGAGAATAGAGGATGTCTTAGGTTTTGAGAAACTGAAAAGATGATGTTGCCTATAGTAATAGGGAAGGGAAGCAGAAGATTTGGGAGAGATAATACTCTCTATTTTGGACATTTTCACTTTTAGATATCTACTGGATATGCACTTAAAAATGTCTGAGAGGCAGTTATGCCCTCTTGGGGTATAATTTAATTCAACAAAAATTTATTACATTTTATCATATAAGACATTATGCTCAGTAGTGGACATATAAAGTCCTTTTTCTCTGGGATTTACATTCTGTGAGAGAATGCTACTTGTACTTTAATTATAGTACAAGGAAAATTGTAAAGAGAAAGAACAGGGCCAACTGTAGTGGTGAGAGAAGGCTTCACAAAAGAACCTGAGTTGTGTCTTGAAGGGAGACAAGGATCATGAGAGACAAAAATGAAGAAGGAATGTGTTGTCAAAGTAAGGGATAACTTACATGAATATCAAGAGACTGAAGGTGAATTATTAATCCTACAAGGACATTCTGGGGTCCATGCAGAAGATGCTAGTTGGACATTTCTACTTGTTGGGTGTTTGGTGATTGAGCCTGTGCAAGAAGTATATAGCAAAATGGGGAAATTTGTTTCTCTGAGATGGCACAAATTGCCAAGTAGTGTCTGTGCAACTAGGAACAGCTAGTAGTTCAATTTGGTTGGAATGTAAAATATATGAAGGGTAGTGATCCGTGGCCTTAAATATCAGACTAAGTAAGGAGTTTGTGTTTTATCCTCTAATAATAATACTTGACAATTAAATAGTGCAATCTATGTGCTAGACACTGTAAGTGCTTTACAATTATTATTTCATTTGCTCCTTACAACAACCCTGGAAAGGTAGGGGCTATTATTTTGACTATTTTATTGTTGAGGAAACTGAAACAGAAGTTGTGAGTTGCCTAGAGTCACACAGCTAAGTGTTTGAGATTGGAGTTGAACTTTTGTCTTCTTGTGACTCCAGGCCCAGAGTTCTAACCATTGTGCTGCCCATCTGCCACAAGGCAAGATGTAGGCAATAGGAAGCCATAGGGAAGAGACATGATCTTAGAAAAATGACTTTGGCAATTATGTGGAGGATGGATTGGAGTGGGGAGAGACTCAGTAGAGGAAATAACTAAGAGGATATTACAATAGTCTAGGCAGTTGGTGAGGAAGGCTTGTATTAGGCTAGTAGAAGAGTAAATTGGAACATATTCCTAGGCAGTGGGGAAAGAGTTAGGAGAAGATGGAATTGATAAAGCAGTTGGTCTTGTCAAAGAGAAGGCCATCTTTTTGTCACAGACTAAAGTGAAGAAGGAAAGAATGGGTGTCCATGTAGAGGAGTGTTGAGAGAGGAGAGATTGTCCTGCATATGACTATTTGCTCAGTAAAGCCAGAGGCAACATTTGCTGAGAAAAATGATGCTGAAGTTTGGAATAGCCATCAAAGGATGGATGGAATTGAGAGAATCCAAGTTTGCAATACTCTGAATTTGATAATCTGGAGAATCAGAAAGGAATGATGTGGATGACTCAGGGTGCAGGTTTGGCTGGATGTAAATGGAAGTAGGAAAGGAGGACAAAGGAGTCAAGTGTGGAGAACAAAGTAGAGCCAGACTTGCCAATTGTGGGATCAAGATTATGAAGAGGAAAAGGAAATCAGAGGAGAGATGAGGGACTGATCAGGATGGAGAGGCTGGAAGTTATAGGACAGAAGGGAAGAAGATTGTCATGAGGACAAAGAATCAATTTAGGAGCAAAGCAGAAAGGCAGATGGAGGGATTTGGGATTCTTGTTATAAAGGTGGCCTAATTTAGGGTGATGGTCAAGTTTAGGGTATGGCCATCCCTGGGCGTGGTTGAAGTAGATTATTTTCCTTGGAGAAAAGTGAGGTAGCTGGGAGGCCTACTTACTTCTCCCTTCTGTTTGATTCATTAAAGACTTTTCTGCCTCACCTTGAAATTTGGGCTGGGTTTGGAATAGAAAAAGGAGTGAGATTCTGAGATTTACATTTTTTTTTCTTTATTACCAAAATAATTTGAGCACATCTTTAAGTTGGAATTGACCTGTAAACATTGTATGTTGTATCAGATTATAAAAAGCTGGTGGAAGTCTAATTTATAAGAATATTGATACATTTAGGAAGGAATTCTATAATTCATTTCAAAAGACATTTACTGCTTGTTGTGTTAGGTACTGGAGGGACCTTACATAGAATCACAGGATCACAGATTTAGAGCTGAAAGAGACTTTAGAAGTCATCTGGTCTAGACCTCTTTGGAGATTTGTATGGGCTATAATAATTCACCTTTATTCAAAATATTTTATAAGTATATAACAATGCTGTAAGCTAGCTTTTTTTTTTTTAAATAGATGAAGAAACTAAGTCTTAGTCTCAGTGTTAGTAAATGCTTGTAAATGGAGTCCAAGATCCATGCTATTTCATTCTATAATCCAGGGCACTATATAATTGGGCTTTGGAATTAGAAAATGGGTCCTAAAAGAGTTTTGATGATTAGAGAAGAAGAGGAAAGGTATTGGAGGGTGGATTAGCAATATGAACAACAACAAGTGGGAATGATTACAGGAAGGAATTTGAGTAGAACTGAGGATGGTTACTCAAAGGCAATGAGAAATTAGTTTGGACAAGTCGAAGGTGCATTTGGGGTCAAAAGATCCAAGTTTAAATCCCAGTCTTGCCACTTACTTTCTGAGTGGTCTTAGGCAAGTCACTTGACTTCTCTCTGCTTCAGTTTCTTCTGTAAAATGGAGTTGCTGGATTAAATAACCTCTTGGGTTCTTTTTGGTTTTAAATCTAGAGTGCTGTGATTTTAGGAATGAAGCTAATTTATGGAGGGATATGAAAACTGAAAAATCCTGGATGAGATATTTGAACATTTTGTGATAGGCTATAAGAAATCATTGTATGATATGGGTAGGGGGCAGTATAAGTTTTTTTTTTTCACAATCTTGTAGATTTGGTCCTGTTTATAGGTTGCAAGAGAGGATTTTTCCTTAATATATTTTTATTTCATTAAATATGTTTCAATAAGTATAAAATTTTTTTCTTAACATTTTTTTTTGAGTGTGCGTGAAGCATTCAGGGTTAAATGACTTGTTGAAGGTCACATAGCTAGAAGTATCTGAGGCTAGATTTGAATTCAGGTCCTCCTGAGTCCAGTGCTGATGCTCTTCCACTTGGCCACCTAACTGCCCTTTTAACATTCCAAATTTTTTCTTTTCCCCCTTCGCTCTCCTAAAGAAGGCAAGGAATTAAAAATAGATTATACATGTAAAGTAATGCAA
Source organism: Myrmecobius fasciatus (assembly GCA_023553655.1). Taxonomy (NCBI): domain Eukaryota; kingdom Metazoa; phylum Chordata; class Mammalia; order Dasyuromorphia; family Myrmecobiidae; genus Myrmecobius; species Myrmecobius fasciatus. The sequence goes on along the minus strand of JAJPUD010007889.1, from coordinate 33,146 downwards.
AACATTTTGCCATGTTGCAAAATAAAAGAGATAATAAAAACTTCAAGGAAAATGAAAATTTTCAAAATATGTTTCATTCTGCATTCACACTCTTTCAGTTCTTTCTCTGGAGGTAGATATCATTTTGCATCCTAAATTCTTTGAAATTAATTATCTTAGATCATTGTGTTAATCAGAAAAGCTAAGTCATTGAAAGCAGATCATCATATAGTATTGCTTTTACTATGTCCTGGTTTTGTTCACTTCATTTTGCTTCAGTTCATATGAATTTCTCCAGATTTTTCTGAAACCCATCCTGCTTGTCATTTGTTACAGCACATTAGCATTCCATCACAATCATGTACCACAGCTTGTTCAGCCATTCCCCCCTTGATGGACATCCCTTCAGTTTCCAATTCTTTGCCACCAAAAAAAGCTGTTACTAGTAGTTTTGTATACATAAGTCCTTTTCCTTTTCCTTTGCTTTCTTTGGGATGTAGACCTAGTAGTAGTATTGCTGTGTCAAAAAGTGCACACAGATTTATAGCCGGGGAGGACTTTTTGTAAATAGACTTTTGGGGAGAAGATGAAATGGTCTCCACAGTCCAGAGGCTCTGTGGGTCTCTTTTTGTGTGTAAATTATATATACATATATATATAATTAAAAATAAATTTTAGGTTATTTAATAGGGGGACAAAAGGATGAAAAGAGCATTTAGGAGGATGACTTTTGGAGCTGTACAAAGGATATATTGAAAAATAGAATACCTATAGGTAAGAGACACTAGAAAGGGTTGAGTAATCCAGGAACAGGGGAAGTAAAGGAGAGAATGAGACATCTTCAAAGAAATGGCTGAACTGTGTTGACAGATTGATAATATAAGTTAAGGAGAGGTAAGAATTGAAGATGACACCAAGGTTTTCAATTTGGAAGCTTGGAAATATTATAGTAGTATCAAGGGAAGTAACTAACTAGTTTCCTTGTCTCCTGAGAAGATTTCATTTGACTTCTATAGAGTCAAAGATTGATCTTGAATGTGGAAAAGGGGGACAGGACAGTTGAACCAGGGATTAGGAGTCAGAATTTCATCTCTACCTTTGAGAATAGCAAAATAGTTCAGATTTCCTCACCTTTCCCTCTCCCAATTAAATTGTTAGTAAACAAATGATCTATATGTAAAAGATAACTTTATAGGGAAGTGTTTAGGAATACACCTCTTAAACCAACTAAAAGAATTTAATGGAATTTTTTTTCTTTTGAAAACATTTTAAGAAAAAAAAATTTGTCCTATTCTGTAGTTGGAGAGAATGTTATTTTCCTCTTCACTCTTTGAGTATTGAGCTGGGACAAAAAGGAGAGGAATTGAAGCTTAGTGGGGAAAATATAGTGTAATGGATAGATATGTTTCGTTGAGCATATGAAATGGTAAATGAAGTCAAAGAGAAACACATCTATAAAAATTTTATTTTAGATTTGCATCTGATTTTATTGGTCTTAGGATTCCCAGGGCGAAACTATCTGCCCTTATGTAGAGGGGTAGTTGTCTTAGAGAGCTCCCTGGAGCACTGAAATATATGGGACCTAAAAAAAAAATGGAAGCAAGTCAGATTTCACATATTGGCCATTATTTTTCAGATGTTTAAACTTGGGTTTCTTAGTTATGAGATATACATATAATGTATAGAGTTGAAAGAATATCGGCCATGCCATTAGTCAGCTAGCCTCATGATTTCATTAAGTCACTTAACTTCTCTTGGCTTCAGTTTACTGTTCTATAAAATTGCTAGGTTGGAATAAATAATCTCTAAGGTTTCTTTCATTTTAAATATTATATATATATATGTATATATATTTTTTTTATTAAAGCTTTTTATTTTCAAAACCTGCAGATAATTTTTCAACATTGACCCTTGCATAGCCTTGTGTGCCAAATTTTCCCTTTATTCCCCCCACCCTATATATATGTGTATATATATATATATAATATATATATTAAAATAACTATATATGTGTATATATATGCATATATACACATATATAGTTATTTTAATGATAGCTTTTTATTTTTCTAAATGCATGCAAATAGAGTTTTCAATATTGACCTTTGCAAAACTTTGTGTTCCAGATTTTTCTCTCTCCCTTCTCTCTCCCCCCTCCTCTAGACATCAAGCAATCCAATATGAGGTTAAACATGTGCATTTCTTCTAAACTTTCATATCATGCTGCGCAAGAAAAATTAGATCAAAAGGGGAAAAAACGTGAGAGGGAAAAAAAACAAAGCAAACAAACAACAACAACAACAAAAGTGAAAAAAACTATGATTTGATTCACATTCAGTCTCCATAGTACTCTCTTTGGATGTAGATGGCTCCTTCCTTCTATTACAAGTCAATTGGAATTGCTTTGAACCACCTCATTATTGAAAAGAGCCAGTTCACTACAGTTGATCATTACATACTCTTCTTGTTGCTGTGTACAGAGTTTTCTTGGTTCTACTCAATTTACTTAGCATCAGTTCATGTAAGTCTTTCCAAGCTTTTCTGAAATCAGCTTGCTCGTTATTTCTTATATAACAATAATATTCAATTACAGTCATATGCCATAGCTTATTCAGCCATCCCCCAGCTGATGGACATTCACTCAGTTTCTAGTTCTTTGCCACTACAAAAAGATCTGCTACAAACATTTGTGCCCATGTGTGTTCTTTTCTCCTTTTTTTATGATCTCTTTGGGATAAAGATTCAGTGCAGATACTGCTGGATCAAAAGGTATGCACAGTTTGATAGCCCTTTGGACATAGTTCTATATTACCCTCCAGAATGGTTCACAACTCTATCAACAATGTATTGGTATTCCAGTTTTCCCACATCCCCTTCAACATTTCTTATTATCTTTTCCTGTCATCTTGGCCAATGTGAGAGGTCTGAAGTGGTAGCTCAGAGTTGTCTTAATTTTCATTTCTTTATTAAATAGTAATTTAGAGCATTTTTTATATCACTAGAAATGGCTTTAATTTCTTCATCTGAAAACTGTTCATATCCTTTGACCTTTTATCATTTGGGGAATGGCTTGTTTTCTTATAAATTTGAGTCAATTCTCTGTATATTTTAGAAACACTAGATGTAAAATTTTTCTTTCCACCTACTTCCCTTCTAATATTGGCTGCATTGTTTTTGCTTGTACAAAAACTTTTCAATTTAATATAATCAAAATTATTCATTTTGTGTTTCATACTATTCTCTTCTAGCCACAAATCCTCCCTTCTCCACAGCTCTGAGAGGTAGACTATTCCTTGTTCTTCTAATTTGCTTATATTATCACCCTTTATGTTTAAATCAAGATCCCATTTCAACCTTATTTTAGTATAGGGCATTAGGTGTTGATCATTGCCTAGTTTCTGTCATACTATTTTTCAGTTTTCCCAGCAATTTTTGTCAGATAGTGAATTCTTATCCTAGAAACTGGAGTCTTTGGGTTATCAAATACTAGATTACTCTAGCCATTGACTATTGGGTCTAAAAATTGTATTATTCTATGATTTGTAACTTTTTATGTTTTCAGTTCTTTCATGGAAGTTGTAATAAAAACCAGATTGCCACTTTCTCTCGTCTCTCCCATCCAGAAAACCCCTCCTGCCTGTTGTGGATATGCAGTTGAATCCTAGATACCAGCTCCTTAGTGTGAGAATGTGTTTTAGTTGGTGTGGATGTGTCTTTGCTTTGTCCACCATTTTGACTGTCTTACACTTGTGCACAGTTCTTTATCTTTTGCATTACCTTCAAGATGCAAAGAATTCCCCCAATTCCATGCTTTCATAAGGGCAGCATAGTTTGATGGAAGGAATGCTGAACTTGGAATCAGGTCAGAACTGAGTTCACATAACCTTTCTATCACTAATTGTTTTATAACTATACTGCTCTGCATCTCCCCATAACCTGATGTTGCCTGAATTTTTTTTTTTTACTTTTTACTACTTTTTGAAAATATTTTATTCCAAATTCATATATAAAAAAGAAAAAAAAAACATTTTAACTTTGGTTACCCAAGCCATATATTTTTGGGAGAGGCTGTATTGTATAGTGGTTAGAGCACTACACTTAGTTAGTCAGACCAGGCTGGAATACTTTCTCAGATGCTTAAATAATTGTGACCTCTTGTGAGTTACTTAATTATAACAAACCTTTTCTTTATCTGAAAATAGTGTTGATACCAATCTTAGTGGTTTGTTGCAAATATCAGAGCACTTCGCAAACCATAAAGCACTATAGTAATATGAGTTGTGGGTGGTGTTATTGGAGCAGGAAGAAACTTGAAGAGGAAAGAAAGATCAAAGCTTTTTTTTTTTGTTGCATGATTTAACTATTTGAACTTGTCTTTGGCTGCTTTATTTTTCTTTAATTCGGTGCCTAATTAAAGTAAAGATCTGAAAAGTCAAAATATGGTGCACTATACTCAAATGTAGGGCATAAATGTTTGATTTTTATAGATTTCTTTATGGATGAAAAATTGTTGACTCTTATTTTAGTGATTTATTATAGTGTATAACTTGTTCAACAGAAAAGGGAACTTAAATGTTCTCTTTCTTTCTGTTCACTTAATTTCCTCTCTCACAAGTCAGTATGTTTTCTTTCTTTTATATATCACATTCTACTGCCCACTGATTATCTTAAAACAGCTGCATTAATTGATGGATTTTAATGACTATTTACTATAAGAATTGTGGTTTGTTATGCTAAGTATAGTACATGCTTTTCCCATGCTTTTTAGTTTGGAGAACATTGACTATCTGTGCAAACACTTAAAGAAGGGAATTTTATCCACTGGAACTCATTCCTTTTTCCCTACACCTGATTTGGTTCTATTCCCAAGTAGTACTTAGGCTATAAATAGAGGCTGTCAATCAAATGCCAGCAAGTAGTTAGTGAAGAAAATGAAAACTGTCCTTACTTTTTGGGGTATATGGCAGATTGCTGGTAGAGATTCTGTGGAGATATAAGATTGGGGTTTTAAAGCTGGTTTGAATTTTTTTTTTTCATGTCAAATTTTCATCATCAACCTTGTCTATAAGTGCTAAGTGGTCCATATCTGCCAAATGCATGATTATAGCCATGTTGCTCCTGAGTCACCCTATAGGCAAGGGGTAGTTGGAAGTTCAATGAAAATTTAGAGCTGAAGTTCCAATATTTGGTGTTTGCCTTTTTCAGATGACTTCCTATGCTTGCTTGTCCTTGCCTCTGAGAGGCCTCTTTCCTGTCTGGTTGATTCCTTTTTACATTGTTGGACCACATGATCAGGGGTGTAACACTGGAAATACTGGCTGTAAGGAGCCTGATGATAATGTATTATGATAGACTGAGATCTCTAGCCAATCCTTAGATTTGTGGATGTTCATTCTTATATAGAGGGTCAGCTCAGTCCACATTTGTTGTTCCTAGCTAGTCAGTAACAAAAGCTGCTTTATAGCAATTTCTTGAAAACTTTGAGGCTAGGCTTTAAAATGTTAATCTGCACTAGTCCAGAAAATCTAATGTTCTTGTTGATTCCCAAATTTGTATTGGGAGCCTTAGATTACTGAAGTTAATCCTGTTGCAACAAGAGTCATTATTGAAACTATTGTTATAATTCACAGGGGAAGATTTTGCCTTCTTATCCTAGGCTTTCATCCTCTTGTAGTTCTTATAGGTATTTCTCCAGCTTTTATATGCCATCTGACTAACTGATTTAGCAGTAATGCTTGTGTTACTGTTGGTGAAAAGAGTGGTGTGGATACATAAAAAACACACCTGCACACCTGCACATATACATACATATACACACATATATACACATGTATATATTTTAGTTTTTTATTTTTCTATATGTGTATATGTATATATACTTAAAACATTCATTTAAAAATTTTGAATTGCATATTCTCTCCCTCCCTCAACCCCCTTCTTGATCCATTGAGAAGGCGAACAGTATGATACCCATTATACATGTGAAATCATGTAAAATATATTTTCATATTAACCATGTTGCCAAAAAAGAAAGAAAGGAAAAAAAAAGAAAGTGGGAAAAAACGTTTCAGTCTGTATCCAGAGCTCATTATTTCTCTGGGTGTATATAGCATTTTTCATTATGAGTCTTTTGGAATTATCTTGGTTCATTGTATTGATCTGAGTAGCTAAGTCTTTCACAGTTTATTCTTTTTTTTTAATTAATTTTTTTTAAATTTTATTTTATTTGCAAAACATGTATGGGTAATTCTTCAACATTAACCCTTACATAGCTTTTTGTTACTGATTTTTCCCCCCAACTGCCCACCCCTCCCCTAGATGGCAGGATATCCACTACGTGTTAATTATGTTAAAATATTTGGCAAATCGAATATATGCATACATATTTCCAAACTTATTGTTGTGCAAAAAAAATCATATCTACAAGAAAGAAAAATCAGAGAAAGGAAACAATGCAAGCAAACATCAACCAAGAGTATGAGAATGTTATGTTGTGGTCCACATTTCACAACCCTCTCTCTGGGTGTATATGGCTTTCTTCACTGAACAATTGGAAGTGGTTTGAAACATTTCACTGTTGAAGAGAGCCATGTCCATCAGAATTGATTGTCATATAGTATTGTGTTTGCCGTGTATAATGATCTCTTGGTTCTGCTTATTTCACTCAGCATCAGTTCATGCAAGTCTCTCCAGGCCTCTCTGAAATCATCCTGCTGATCGTTTCTTACAGAACAATAATATTCCATAATATTCATATGCCATAATTTGTTCAGCCATTCTCCAATTGAAGGGCATCTATTCAGTTTCCAGTTTCTAGCCCCTACAAAAAGGGCTGCCACAAACATTCTTGCACATGTTTCACAGTTTATTCTTGTTAAAATATTTCAGTTACAATGTTTACCTGGTTCTGTCCACTTCACAGGTTATATAAATCTTCCTAGGTTTTTTTTTTTTTTTTTTTTTTTTTTTTTTTTGAAGCCATCCCTTTTGTCATTTCTTATAGCATGGTAGTACTTTACTGATATTCTAAGGATTTTATTTCTGAGTTAGTAACTCTGTGGTCAGGGCAGCTGGGCATCACTGTGGATAGACTCATCTTCCTGAGTTCAAATGCAGCCCAGTTGGTTATTAATCTTCTTTCTAGAAGAGGACCAAAATGACATCACTATGTTAGGGTCCAGTCAGTGTATCTTGGAATGCTCTACCACAAGTCGGACACAAATAGTCCTTGTGAATGTTTGGGGTGCTTCTCTGCCTGTGCATCTTATGTTTCTTTTGAGCTAATTCAGTTCTGCTTTGCTCAAAGAGCACAGCACCTTCTCTGATGAGGGCCTGCCATGCTGGGTGGTCCTGGCTAGTGTCTCCCATGTCATATAATGAGTTCTGAAGTCTTCAGATACTAGTTATATGGCCACAAGAAAGTCACTTAACTCTGTTTGCCTCAATTCTTCATTTGTAAGTGAACTAGAGAAGGAAATGGCAAATTATTTCAAAATCTTTGCCTACAAAACTCCAAATGGAGTCACACTCTTATATAACTGAAATGACTGAACAACGATCTGGTCACAGATGTGTGTGGTCACGTAAATTGTGTCAGAACACACATGGGACAGATGGGCAATTGAGAGGTGTATAAGCAGAACACAAGACACAAAAGGAATGAAATATACCTTTGGCTTGAAGACTTGCCTCAACCATCAGTATCAATGCAAGAGGTCCTGAATTCTGAATTGTTATAATCATGAATCTGTACACTGCAACATTCCACATTACTTAGAGCCACAATTACACTCGAGGGAAAGAATGTATAAAAATTACTTCTAAACTACTCTGGTTCATTGCAGTCCTTGGTAAGCCAGAAACACTGCCATAATTTCTGGCAGTATGCCTCTGTTCCTTTCCCACTTTAAGGTGGGAAAACAAGCATTCCTTGTGCTAATACTTGTAATGAATGCTGCAAAACAAGGTTTAATTCTTTTGCGGTATGGTTTGGAACCCTGGGATAGGATTATACACTCACAGATTTAGAATTATAAAGGTGTTTAGGGATCATCTGGTCTAATCTCATATAATTAAGTGGAAAAGTTTGGGTTTGAACCCAGGTTCTCTGTTTTCAAACTCAGCACTCCTTCAGCTATATCATAAGACTGAGCTTATTGCTTTAGGTTAATAGTTATAGCACATTGTTACTTCAGGTAGGTATTAAATTTCTAATGGTCTGATTTAGTCTGGTATAGCTATTTTCATAAAATAAGGAGACATAATAAGGTTCTACTTGTATTTGTCTTTCAGCATTGTTCATTGAACAATGGAATTCCTGCATTCATATAATATGTATTAAGAGCCTCTTGTTTGCATGATGCTCTGCTAGTGCTTAAGGAGGTAGAAAATTTAGGTAGTCCTAGTCCTCATAGAATTTATAATCTAGTATCTGGGTAAAATGTAAACATGGATAATTAAAGTGGCATAATGGAATGTTTCCTGGAATTGAAGTCAGAAGGCATGGGTTCAAATCCTGCTTCAGTTTTACTATCTGTGAACTTTAGGCAAGTGACTTAATCTCTCTGCTATAGGTTCCTCATCTTTAAAGTGAGGTGGATGGACTAGGTGACCTCCAAGGTCCCTTTCAGCTTTAAATCTGTGATTCTATTGCTTGGGCACATTACATTGTGGAAGAAAGAAGAAGTAAATGAATTTTGAGAGTAGGAAGTTAGTTACTTGGGGGAATATTTATTTAAATATAATTGATTTCCTTTGTAATCTCAGCAGCCAAAGAGGTCAAAGACACAAAAAAGGTTAAGAATCTGTGGCCTATAGAAATGGAAGGTGGAGGTGGAGGGGAAAAGCAGAGAATTATGTGAGTTGTTTTGACTCACAAAGCTAAGTAGTTAGAGCAGGAATGGATCCAGGTTTTCTGAGACTCTGGGACCCTCTCTTATCTTTTGGTCCCTGATGCTAAGTTTATAGATAAAGATTATTCAGATTCTGTTTCTTATTTAATGCTGGGCAAACTATTTAATCTCAGTGCCTTAGGCAATTTGTTAAAAATGAAGTACAGACTGATTGCTGATCTATACTAGTAAAGGTTCTTGACAGCTAGAGTGGAGTGTTGGGCCTGTAGGTCTTTCTGAGTTCAAATCTGGTCTCAGACAGATTTGTGTTTACTGGCTGGATGATCCTGTGCAAGACAATTAGTCCACTTTGCCTCAGTTTCTTCATCTGTAAAACAAGATGGAGAAGTTAAGGACAAAACATTATAATATCTTTGCCAAGAAAACTCCAAATAGGGTCATGAAGAATGGGATACAATTGAAAAACGTCTGAGCAACAACAAATTAGTAAAGGGAATTTCAGCATGAGAAGATTTTTTATACAGATGAAATCAGTTTCTCTGTTGGGGGGAACAAGGGGGAAACCAGCCATAGGAGTAGAGGCAGGGCTTTTGGCTCTTGCAGTCATTCTGGCATGTAGTGATTCATGAGAATAGAAGGGGTTTAGAGTTAAAAAGGTGGACTCAAACACTTGACAACTCTCTATGTGTGATAAATCAAAGTTTTGAACCAGGGAGTCAAGTTGCCATCACCAGAAACATAGAACAAGGGAACTGATGGCATATTTTCTGCCATTCTGATTTTTAGGTGTTGATCATGTTTGAGGCATCTGTAGATGGGCTGGAGCTGAGGTTTAGCTCTGCAGAGGTCATGGAGATTTGAGAAATGTCTATTTTGAGGTAGGTTGTAGTTGAAACTGTGGGAATCAATGAGATGGCCAAAGGAGAATGTAGAGAGAGAAGTTCAAAAAGAAGACACTTAAGGTTCTATGATATTTATATTTTGATAGTATTCTTAATTGCCTTCAAAGATCATGACTTAGATTTGCTAGTTAATCCTTAATTTAGTGGCCACTGTAAAAATAATTTTTTATTAAAGCTTTTTAAAAACTTCTAATAATATTTTTAATGGAAAAAAAAGGAAAAGGAAAAATTAGCAAAATTAGTGAATAGAACATAAAAATCTGAAAATTTGTGCAATGTACAATGCTTCACTTCTACATAAAGGTTGAAGTGGGAGTGGCTTCATATTTCTTTCAAGTTATGAGTGCCTACTTTTTACAAGCACATTTTATAAGAATATTTGTTATTATAGACCTCTGCAGTCAGTCCTCTTCCACTCTTTTGGAAATAAATACATGAGAAGTTAAGTTCTAATATGTGAGATAACACATAAAATGTAGTGTAAAAACTTGCATTTATAATAAATAGATAAATGGTCTAGATGAATAATTTCCAACTTTTAAGATTAGGCTTGTGGGGTAGAGGTGGGACTGGAGAAGGGTGTTATGGAATTATTGCAGAGTTCACAGATCTTTATGTGTGTTAAGAGTTGTAATTTTGATCTTTAAAGCCAGCAAAATATGCAGTATGATATATAAGTGAGTAAATATACCTTATGTATACTGAATAAATAATTCCTTATACAATATTGCTGTTTTTCAAATATATATGAGTGCTGTTGTGATTAATAACACAACTTCATTTGTGTTACTGAATTCATAGTTGCTTTCTGTCAGTATATATTCCCTCAATCAATAGATTGTAATTGAATAATTGTTATCCTGTAAAAGCCAATACGTTTTTTTTTATTTTAATTTTTTAAATTTTTATTTATTAAAACTTTCTATTTGCAAAATATATGTATGGGTAATTCTTCAACATTGACCCTTACAAAGCTTGCTGTTACTAATTTTTCCCCCCTAGTCCTCACCCCTCCCCTAGATGGCAGGAAATCCACTACATGTTAATTATGTTAAAATACTTGATAAATCAAATATATGTATACATATTTCTACACTTATCATTGTTGTGCAAGAAAAATCGTATCTACAAAAAAAAAATCTGAGAAAGGAAACACAATGCAAGCAAATATCAATAGAGAGCATGGAAATGTTATGTTGTGGTCCACATTTCATATCCCTCTCTCTGAGTGTATATGGCTTTCTTCACTGAACAATTGGAACTGGTTTGAAACATTTCATTGTTGAAGAGAGCCATGTCCATCAGAATTGATCATCATATAGTATTGTTGTTGCCGTGTATAATGACCTCCTGGTTCTGCTCACTTCACTCATCATCAGTCCATGCAAGTCTCTCCAGGCCTCTCTGAAATCATCCTGCTGGTCGTTTCTTATAGAACAATAATAGCCAATACATTTTTAAAAATATCTTAAAAAGTGTTCTCTTTCTCAGAATGATTGTGAACTACTGGTCTAAACCAGTGAACCCTAAACTTTTTTGATTGTATACTTTTCTTAATAAAAAAGATTTTGAGCACCTCTCTCCATAGATATATGTGTAATTTATTAATTATATGCATCTACTATCATACCAATAATTATATATTATAAAATTATACAAAATAGGAATTTAAAAAGGATGAGCTAAAGATCAAATAATATTTGATTCTAGAATGATTATGGAGCTACTGAAGTTTATTGAATAGGGGAGTGATCTGGTGAAACTTGTATTTTGGGAAAATCACTGGCACCTGATTGGAAGTTTTGGACAAAGGATTTAATTGAGGCAGGCAGATAGATCATTTAGGAAGCTAGTGCAGTAGTCCAGGTGAGATGTGATGAAGTGGAGGCCATGTGAGTAGAGAAGAAGCAGATACAAGACACATTGTGGAGATAGCAACAACAGTGTTTGCCTAGTAATTGGATATATAGGGAGAAGGAGAGTGAGAAGTTGAAGATGACATCCATTTTATGAGTGGGGAATTGGAAGGGTGGTGGTGCTCTTAATAGAAATAGGGAAGTTTAGAAAAAGTGCAGGTTTGGGAGGGACAATAACAAGATCTGCTATGAATATTGCAACTTAATATTTGGTCATTCTCTGAGACTCATTTTGCCCACCCAAAATGAAAATAGTAGAGGCAGAATTCTTACTGTATACTGCCCCAAGCCAGACCTCACTTTCTGAGGGGTACCTGCTGTAGCTACAAAGTGGTTTGATGGATATGCTGGTGAGAAAATTTTCCAGTGGTGTCTCGTGTGGTTAGATTATAACTGCCCCAAGAGACCAATACTTGGTGCAAAATGCTTGGAGAAAGTTGGGGGACAAGAATAGGTGTGATTTGTTAGAGATAAATTCTGTAACTTATCTTCCCTACACACACCCACACACAACCTCTTTTGGGGTCAAGCCACACTTTCCAGAGAGACTCTGGGCCTTAACTTTGGAGATGACTAGTCTAAGCAATATGGGCTTTAGAAGAGCATTACTAGGTGAAGTGGTCAAAAAAATAGAGGCAGTGGACCTTAAACTGGCCCTTGAAAGAAATGGATTATTTCAGTAGGCAGAAATAAGTGGGGGGGAGACCATTTTAGGTACTCAGAATGTTCTGAATCAGGAATTTGGCAAGTGGGAGAGCTCAAAGTTTGTTTGGAGGAATGAATAAACCAGTTTTGCTAAGATACATGCAATTCCTTACACATGGTCAGCAAGTGAAAATGAATATTTCATGTTGAATGAATATAGCAGAGGGCCTCTATATTGAGAAATAGTGAAATAAGTTGGACAAGTTGGTTGGATTATAGATAGCTTTGAAGGACAGTCTAAAGGGTTTTGATTTTTCAGCAAGTGGAGAGCTATTGAAGATTTTTGACCTATTTGAGATTTTAAGTAATCTGATGAAAGCAATGTTTTAAAAAAACTTCTCTATTGAATTGGGGCAGCTTGGTGGTGCAGTAGACAGAGTGCTGGACCTAGATACAGAAAAACTCATTTTCCTGAGTTCAAATTTGCTTAGACACTTATCTGTGTCACTTGATCCTGGTTGCCTCAGTTCCCCATATATAATATGACCTGGGGAAAGAAATGGCAAATCATTTCAGTATCTTTAAGGAAACTTCAAATGGGGTCACAAAGAGTCAGATATGATTGAAATAGAACTGAACAATAACAAAAATCTAAATTCTTCAGCATGTTAATTTGTGCTTTGCTACCAAATGCAAAGTGTTAACATTGATCATCTAAAACCTTCCATATGTTGATGTATGTATGTATGTGTTTATGACTCATGAACAGAATAATCAACAATTGTTAGGTTGTTTTTGTTAAGTCTGTGTTTTACTGTAGTCTTTCTGGCACTAACAGTGTGTCTTCCTATAGTGTTTTCCTTAGGAAAAATCTGAACTTGTCTTGACTGTGAATGTTACTTATAATATCATAGATAAGACCTCAGAATGATCAACCTTTCTAAGAGAAAGACAGCCTAGTTGACAGAAGTCAGTGCTATTTTCAAAAAGAGGTTATATTAGTAACAGAAATCAAACCATAGTCAAAGTTATGCTTTGATTCTCACCCTTTTAGGAAGTGGTATTGATATATGTTGCTATTTTTGATTGATTACTTCACCTGCATAGCTCACCCAAATGTCACATTTCAGAAGAAATTTCAGTCCAGTAATGCTCAGAAAGCAGCATGGTATATATAGTAGAAAGTTCATTGCACTATGGAAGGGAAGGAGAAGGGAACATGCATCTATATAGCACCTCCTGGTTATCAGGACTGTGCTTTACAAATATTATCTCAATTAATCATTATAACAAACCTTTCAGGGAGGTGCTGTTATTTGTTATGCCCATTTTTGCAGTTGAGACCATTAGGCAGACAGGTTAAATGATCTTCCCAGGTCACATAGCTAGTTAGTATCTAGGCTTATAGTTGAACTCAGTTTTTCTTGACTCTAGGCCCGGTGCTCTGTCCTGTGTGTTTTGTCTTCTGTGTGACCCATCTGTTTCTTGTACATTCCTTTAATTAATGTAAAAGTTTTCTAAAGTCATGGAGTTTGTTTCTTTAGGAACAATCATTGACAAAAGCTTTACTTTATGAGCAGCATACTACCACATTATTCAGTTATTGAAGAATGTAACACAATGAGTTTTAAAATGGCATAACACAGGTACAGTTATGGCAGCAGCTTTGCTAAATGACTTTTGTGTCTCTTATTCTAGATATTTTCATACCAAAAATACAATTAGTGGGATCAGTGGTGTATTCTCACCTATTCATTTGTGGATTACATAGTCATATTCTACTATTTCAGTAGAAATGCTGATTTTATAGAATGAAAGTAATGTAGTAGCATCATTTATCTGATGATACATAATTGCAAACACATCTAATTTCCACCTGGTTACTATATATGTCAAGACCTACAGAAGGTTCCAGCATTTGAAAAGTTATTTTATGAAACAAGTTTCCATCCTGTGCCTCGACATTTATTTTTTGTAACATTTTCACCAATTTGCTGCTGTCTTATTTTCCTTTCATTTCAAGGCATTTAAAATAGTAAATCTTATGTCACATGCAAAATAATTAGCTTTATTAAAAACTTGTTTTGAAAAATTGTTTCAGTTGTTCAGTGTAATTAAATTACATACTGTTTGATGTCTTTTTTTTTTTGGGTAACTTGTTTTTGGCAGATTGAAACAATAAAACTAATTTTAAATGCTTTCAATTAAGGTATTTAAAAAGAGAACTTTGTAAGTGGGGCAGGGCAGGCAACTTGGACTGACATCCCAAAAAAAGCTAACTAGATGCAACATATAAAAGTGAATATTGCAACTTGATGGACCAGTAATTACAATCTATTTACCCTGAAAAAAATTTTAATTACCTGCCAGTATAAGTGATATGTGTGGTTCAGGTGTAGGCTATGCATGTGTTTTAAAGGAGGCCTGAGACCAATTTCTGTCACATTTCTGTGAGATCTATCATCCATGTTCCTTAGCTGTCACCATCTTAATTTTCATCTACACTGTTTTGCATCAATTATTTGTTTGTTACTAATGAATTAATTCTTGAATGATTTTTGGGTTCAGAATAGTGACAGATGGATCCTTTTGACTCCATCTCTAATCTCTACATCTCTAATTTTAAAGAATTAGAACTACACTATTGTCAAATGAGAAAATGGATGACAAGATTGTCCATGAATAGATTTCAGTGTTGGGGGAGAGGGGGAAAGAGGTTGTGAGCTTGAATGGGGAAAAAAATTACATCTTTATTTTCCCCAACTTCTTTTAATTATGAATTTTAAAAAATATTCTGTGTAGGAATTCGTTTCAATAGACCACTGAAGGGTTCTATGACACAGAAAAGGTCAAGAATCTTTTATCTCCTCTAATCCCTTTATTTTGCAGATGAGGAACAGTCTCAAAGAAGTTAAATGACTTTTAGAAAAAAAAACTTTGCTCCCTTTTCCTCCAACAGAATCCATTCTTATATCTTTGCATTTTGAGTCCAATGTTTTTTCTACTATAGTACACACCAAATCATCTAATCATTTAATATTTTGGATATCTAAATACTCTATAGTTTTGTAGCTTTCGATAATATAAAATGTAAAACTAAGATGTCATTACTGAGAATTTAGCTTGGTTATCTTTAGCTAAGTATCTTTGAACTTTTCACTGTGTTGATCTTAAAAAATCAAGAGAACTATTATGCATTCATATGTTCATCTTCATTGAACATGTTCATAGTCAGTAGACTGAAATATACTACAGTTACTTGTTACTGCTTAATTATGTGTGATTAAAGCAGCAATGCTTATTTTACCTATAATTAAGATTGTATGTGGTTTGATTGATGGACTTGAAAATGCTTGTTCTTAGCACTAGATTGCTATCATAGGGAAATTTTTGAGGCTGTTTTATGCATTGTAAAGTCTTGTAAAATTATAGGCTATTTAAAAAATTATGAGAAATGAAGTCCAAAAAGATGAGAAGAAAACAAGTCTGACATAATTCTTTTAGAATAGTCAGAAAAACTAAAGCCCAGGATTGACTGAAGCTTGTGATAAATATTAGTGATAATAAAAAGACCCTTTTTAGTTATGTTGAAGGCAAGAGAAATAACAAGAAAGGCATGAGACTTCTGTATATTATAGTCAACAAGAGGATGGAAATAACCCTACTCACTTCATACTTTTTTTCTCCCAAGAAGAATAATCATTATTCTCAGATGGGTTATTATAAAAATTGGTTCACTGGTTATTTTGGAAGCCCAAGTAAGTGAAAAGAAACAGGAGAAACCTCTCTATTTTCAAGTTTGGTAGTTGGTTTCAATCAAATAATAGCTCATAAGTTTTGATGAAAATTTGCAAATAAGATTACCATAATATTTTTAGTGATCTTTGAGGAGTCATTAAGAAGTGATACGAGAACAAAGTTAAGAAAAGATACATACCATGAAAGTGGAAATAGGTAAATGTCCCATTTTTTTTTAAAGGTGAAGAAAGTAGATTCTTCAAACTACAACCAATAAACTTGGTATGAATTCTTAGAAAAATACTAAAAGAAATTATTAAAGGCATACTTTATGAAAGCATTGAAAGGCATCATAAAAGCTGGTAATGCTTTAAGGGTTTCAAAGAGATTTACATATGTTATCTAATTTGATCTTCACAACAACTCAGTGTGGCAGATGAATTTATCTATATTTTATAGATCAGAAACTTGAGGTTTAAAAGGATTAGGATTTACCCAGGGTCACACAGGTACTAAGTGTTTGAAATGGAATTTGAACCCAGGTTTTCCTGATTATAAGCACTGTGCTCTTTAGAGTAGGGCCAGATTATTGAGAGCTTTGAAAGTTTACAGGAGAAATTTATCTTTTTTTTTTTTTTTTTAAGATTTTTATTTTCAAGACATATGTATAGATAGTTTTTAACACTCACCCTTGCAAAACCTTGGTTCCAAATTTTTTTCTCTCTCCCTTCCCCTCCTCCCCACCTGCTTCCTTAGAGGCAAGTAAGCCAATATATGTTAAAACAAGTGCAATTCTTCTGTACCTGTTTCCACAATTATCATGCTGCGCAAGACAAATCAGATTAAAAAGAGAAAAAATGAGAAAGAAAACAAAATGCAAACAAACAAAAAAAGGTGAAAATACTATTTTGTAATCCACACTCAGTTCCCACAGTCCTCTCTTTGGGTTCAGATGTCTCTCTCCTTCACAAGATCATTGGAACTGGCCTGAATCACCTCGCTGTTGAAAAGAGCCACATCCACATCAGAATTGATCATCATATAATCTTGTTGCTGTGTACAATGTTCCCTTGGTTCTGCTCACTTCACTTAGCATCAATCCATGTCTCTCCAGGACTTTCTGAAATCCTGATGATTGTGAGAAAATTATCTTTGATAGGATAGATATTAGGAAGCCATTGAGAAAAGTAATGATTAAAGTGGTATTTTATTAAGATTAATTAGGTAGTAATGTGCAACATGGATTGGAGATTGATTATTATAGCTAATAGAATTTTCTTTTAGTTTGGGTTATCTGTATCAATATAGACTTCTCTTTTGGTTTGTTTATATCCAGAGGCTATTGAAATAGGAAAAAAAAGAAAAGAAAAAAAGAGAGGGGAAAAGCATGTATTCTCTTATAACAATTTATTCACATTTGTCAAACTACTAAATTTAGTAATTTATAAGTACTTTAGAACTCCATTCAGCACAATCCTTTCATTTTGTTGCATGTCATTGGGTATAATTGTAGAGTTTTCTGCCATGCATCATTTGAAACAAAATCAGCAAATGTTGGTTTGCAGTTTCATTGGAAATCTTAATGAATGCTGTGAATTGGTTCAAGCTGTTGGCTGAGGTTTTCAGTAAGCCAGTAGAGAATATTGGGCTTTCTTTACTCAGAATTGAAGTTGGTTATTCCTAGTCGAAGCATTTTTGATGTTGCAGTTAAACACCCCTGTTTTAGTTGATCTAAAAAAAGCAAGGGTACTTGTTAAGTATGTATTATATGTCCTCCTTAGTTAATAGACTTATTGTTAAAAATTATAGTAGTGTGTTGTAAAGATCAAGAATGTATTTTCGTTTAATACCATCATTTAATGCCATTTATCTGCTACATATAGTGATTTAAACTTCAAGAGTAAAAGATAAATGGATGCATATTTCTAGCAATTTTTTAAATGCTTGCAAACAATTTCATTTATTTTTGAAAGGGATGCTTTATTGTTTTCTCTTGGCTCTTTCTCACAGTGAGTGATGGGTAGTTATTTCTTGGTGTTGCTGGGTAATTAGTATCCCCCCCCAATATCCTTATTGGAGGATTCCAGTAAACTTTCACAACTAGACTTCTGAGAGCTGCTCTCAATTTAATGACAATGCTATGGATGATTGACATTGTTTTGCACTTTAAGGCTAATAAAAGACTTTTTTGCATAATAAACATGATATAATTAGTGAATTATTTATCATCTATTATTTATTTAATTATTGAAGTATGAGTACATATGCTGATGGAGATAGGGTGATACTGGGAATAAAACTACCATGATTAATGTTTCCTAAATAACTGCTGAAACACTGGAAATATTTTTTATAAAAGGAAACTGATAGCAATATTTTAAATCATAGAGCACTACCTAAAAAATTCCATCTTTGTGATTTTCAAAAGGAGTGAATAGAAAATTTCAAAAATTGTAAAAATGGAGCAGATTTTCTTTTCTTTTTTTTGAAGAGCTTTATTTTTTAAAATTTTTATTTTTAAAATTTTTTTATTAATACTTTTTATTTGCAAAACATATGTATGGGTAATTCCTCAACATTAACTCTTACAAAGTTTTCTGTTACAAATTTTCCCCCCCTACTCCTCACCCCTCCCCTAGATGGCAGGATATCCACTACATGTTAACTATGTTAGAATACTTAAGAAATCGAATATATGTATAGTTATTTCCACACATTGGAGCAGATTTTCAATACATTCTTATCAGATTTTATTAAAAGCACATGAAGGATTATAAATGCAACATTGGCTGAACAAGTTATAGATCCAAAATATCAAATCTGGCAGAAGAAGCAGCCCTGTTGTAAAGATTAGGACTAATCACCTTTTTTGCTTTTAGAAAGAGAACTCATGAAGGCCAACCAACATGTCAGATATCAACAGCAATTTTATATGAATATATCTAAAAATTTTTTTTGACTCTGCCACTTATTCCCTATGTTTTTTTTACACAAACTGATATCAGATTACGACATCCATGTTGAAAAAGGAATTTCATTTTTGGATTTGTTTCCTTTTTTTTTTTTCTGAAGCAAGTGGGGTTAAGTGACTTGCCCGGGGTCACACAGCTAGGACCCATTAAGTGTCTGAAGCCAGATTTGAACTCAGGTCCTTCTGACTTCAGGGCTGGTGCTCTATCCACTGTGCCACCAAGCTGCCCTGGATTTTTTCTTTCCTATTGAAATAGAGTACCATCTGAAACATTGCAACAACATAGCCTTGGACTGAATGACATTAGATACTAGATTTTAAAGATTGGCCCAGAGGAGCATATTTTAACAATTTTTTTAACATGTCATATCCACTTAATTATGTGGCAATTGTCTACCACCATTTTAATTCATAAGAAAGGCAATTCAAACCTGCCTTCCATACCCCTAAGCAGTGCCTTGGATAGGATTTTTATCTTTGTCTTGTCAAAAATACTTTATGATTTATGATACAGGGAACTGACATACCAACCGTAAGGGCTTCATGCCTATTGATGGCCACAATGAACATAATTTCTTGTTGTATTCTTTCTTGGGTGACGACATACACAAAAAGAAACCGGGGGAGTTGCTTGGCTGGATCTGACCAATGCATTTGACTCAGTGTTGTACAGTACAATCTGGCTGACCCTGAGATAAGGTGGTTTGCATGAATTCACAGCACAATATTATACAGACTTCTAACACTTCTGGGGGTGTCCTTACATCAAGCATTTCTATCCAAGAAGGCATAAGACATAGGGTTAATCTCTTAATCTAACCCTGAAACTGAAAATCATACCCTGAGAAAAATGGGGCTAGTCTTTAAATTGTATGGCAGGAAAGTTAGTGTCTTAGCCTACATAGATGATTTAGCCATAGTGACTGACACCCCCATGTTCCTTACTTAAATGTTGAATCATGTGAGTGAGGTTGCCAGATGGGGCTAAATATATATCCTTGTTAATTGATCTTCATCCAGAAGTCTTTGCCACCTATCTGAATGAAGAAAAGGAATAGAGTGCGGTAGCAACTGTCCAGAAACCTTTCATCCAAATGGAGGATAAATAAATAATAATGTCCTGACCGAAGACTAAATGACATTCCTTGGATTCCAGGAGTGGATAGTTTAAACTTAGACATTTTTATCAACAACAGCTAATTTACAAACCTTACAGGATAAAGTATACTCAGCCTCTAGCTTTTTTTTTTTCCCCTTTGGGAGAAAGATTTTTTTACCTGGCTTATAGACTGGCATTTTATTGGAAGAGCTGAGGAGATTTGGCTCTAGTGATAATCAATATTATCTATGTCAATGGAGGGCATTAAATTAAACATACCCGCAAATCTTTGCTACTTTGATCCTCTTACCCAAAAGTATAGCTTCATGTTAAATAAAACTAATTAATTGCTAGAGAGCCGAAAACCATTGAAGTGAGGATAAATTTGAATGTTCCAGCACTTGGAGAAACATTATCACTATCTCTAGCTCAGGAGGCTACAGAGTGCATTGTAGTGTAGTGATAGTTGGCTTTTGGGAAGTTGGGATCCAGCAACGGTACAATGTTGTCTAAATTAAAAATCAGCACCATATGTGCAGATTTAAGGCAACTCCATTAGAAGAGTAGAGACATATATAGAAAAGATATCCCCAGTATACAGAATGAATTTTTGAGAAGAATATTTCTTTTTTTATCTTATCCAGAGTAGAAAATGTCCTTTTTAGGATCCAAAGAGAAACAACTACATTTATTCCACATAGAATGTTACTGTATATATTATATAATATACATTTATATAGTTATTACCTTTTTGTAATATATGTATTACATATTATGTAATTTTAAATGTATGTGTATACATATGTATGTATTTAGATTTTATGTTTGCATGTTCTATTACTAGTAGGTACTTAGTGTTAAAAATTCTCAAAAGAATT
This sequence comes from Myrmecobius fasciatus, assembly GCA_023553655.1. NCBI lineage: Eukaryota > Metazoa > Chordata > Mammalia > Dasyuromorphia > Myrmecobiidae > Myrmecobius > Myrmecobius fasciatus. The sequence continues at coordinate 12,166 of JAJPUD010007889.1, read as the reverse complement.
TTCTACAACATAAAGTCCTATATATCCATATACTTTAAATGTTATTTGAATAAGATTAAGATATCTGTATTTTACTGATGAGAGAGAAGACTCTAGTCTTCTAATTCTAAGTTCTAGGCTTTTCTCATTACTGTCACTAAATCTGAGGAGTACAGGAAGCATCCTCCAAGACAGTAGCATTCAGCATACTCTTTAGAACTTTGGGACCTTTTAGGTTCTTTGAGTGTTTAATTTCTGTTGATTGAACAGTCACTGTCCTCTGCCAACATGCTATACCATCTATTGCTAATTATACTTATTGGAATCTATTTTGATGTGCCTGTCATTTACTTCTGAAACTTTAAACAGATTCAGGTCATCTCTAGCTCATAAACTCATTCTATCTTGGTTTGTTCTTATCCTGGGTAATTCTACTGTGTCCTTTGGATCACCAGTTTTATGGATAGCAAATGTATCAGTTTCCTTGAGCTTTTCTTTTAATATTTCTTCCACCTAAATTGAGTGGATGCTCATCAGTTAGGGAATGGCTGAACAAGTTATGGTATATGAATATAATGGAATATTGTTGTTCTATAGGAAATGATGAGCGGGCTGATTTCGGAAAAGCCTGGAAAGACTTGCATGAAGTGATGCTAAGTGAAGTGAGTAGAATCAAAAGAACATTGTACACAGTAGCAACAAAATTATGTGATGATCAACTTTGATAGTCTTGGCTTTTTTCAATAATGAGGTGACTTAAGGCTTGTGACCCATAGACTTGTGATGGAAAGTACTATCCATATCCAGGGAGAGAACTATGAGGACTCAATGTGAATCAGAGCATAGTATTTTCAGTTTTTTCTTGTTGTTGCTTGTTTGTTTTTCTTTCATGTTTTGATATGATTTTTCATGTGCAACATAACAAATGTGGAAATAGGTTTAGAAGAATTGCACATGTTTAACCTATATTGGGTTGCTTGCTGTCTGTGGGAGAGGGTGGGGAGTAGAGAGGGAAAAAAATTCGGAACACAAGGTTGTGCGTGCAAAGGTAAATGTTGAAAACTGTCTTTACCTGTATTTGGAAAAATAAAAAGGTATAATAAAAATATTCCTAATACTTTTTTGCTTTAACTAAAATTTGGTTTTCATTTCAGAATGATAGGTATCCTTTCTTTTTTCTCTCTTTTTTATAAAGTGTGGAAGAGAGTGATGTAATTCTTGTTCCTTCTTGCTATTTCTGAGGGCAGCTAGATGGTGCAATGGATAGAGTGCCTTTTCTTGAGTTCAAATCCAGCTTCAGTTACTAGCTATGTCACTCTGGGCAAGTCATTTAACACTGTTTCCTGTTTGTTTCATAGTTGTAATATGAGCTGGAGAAAGAAATGGCAAACATTCCAGTGTGTTTGCCAAGAAAATCCCAAATGGGGTCACGAAGAGTCACAGAGTCACTAAGACTGAAATGATCTCCATCAACAACAATGTTATTTTTAACTTGTTTTCTGATGAATCCTTAATACCACTTAATAAGCTGTGATGCTTGGAATACAAAGACAAAAAGAAAGTAGTCCACACTTTGAAGGACCTTGCATTCTTTCAAGAATAACCATTCTCTTTGGCAATTGTGGTTAAGCAACAAGCATTTATTAAGCCCTACACTACAATGTGTAAGTGCTTGGGATATAGTTTAAACAAATGAAAAAATCCCTACTCAAGGAGGTTACATCTTAACCTCTGGCACCTCTGGCCCACTCTCCAAATTTCCTTAATATTAGAATCAGGTTCCTAGTTTTCTTCATTTAATTCCCCGCCATCCTCAGAGATTTAAGAATTCCTGTTGAGAGCCTATATAATAATACACTGACCTCAGAATGAGAGTTGGAAGGAACTTTAGCAGCCATCTACTCCAACTCATATATGAAAGAATTCCTGATAACATTTTAGACAAGTAGTCAATCATCTACTGCTTGAAGAACTCCAAGGATATGGAAACCACCATCTCTTGAAGAAAACCATTCCATTTTTGGACAGCTCTAATTATAAGGAAGTTTTTCCTGACATTAACCCTAAATTTTCCTCTTTCCAGTTTCTACTCATTGTTCCCTCTTCCAAAATGACAGCTATTTGAAAATAGCTATCATATGTTTTTACTTCCTTCATTCCTCCTGTGCTACATCACCTGTTTTATCATTAGCAAATTAGTCTGCTTCCTTCCCCCTCCCTTGCCCAATCTACTTTTTTTCCATCATGCCCAGTTCCTACAACCAGTCCTCATTTGATATGACCTCGAGGCTTAGAACTGAATATGATGTACCACATAGGGTTTTATGTCATTCTGTCTGTTGTTATTTCTGTATAGATGATTTCCAAATTTGTAATTGCAACCCTGACCTCTCTTTGAAATCCAGATTTGCATTTTCAATTGCTTATAGGATAGAATAGTCTGGGTAGAATCATTTCAGGAATTAGTGGAGACATAAGGCAAAGGAAGGATCTCTGAGGCAGCATAATAAGCTACATATCTTTCAGAGAGGAGGGGACCCAGGTGTGCTGATTTAGCATAGCTATTGGAGAAGCTATCTTAACTACAGAGCACAAAAGTAGCTATAATAATTGGGCTAGCAGATTACCTTTATTAAAGTAACCAGGAGAGAGAAAATGGTAGGAATGAATTTCCAGCTACCTGAGCCACTGAGAGCTTTAGAGGAGGGTTCTATATTTATTGTAGGAGGCTTATGGTCACATAGATCCCAGAGGTATGGGACAGGGACAGTATTTTAACAGGCTCCATAGCAAGTGAAATTGAAGATCCAAGAAGTGTCTGAAGGCTTGAAACCCAAGTGAGGATGTTGTAAAACCCAGAAAAAGAAATGATTGTGCCACAAAAGCAGGACCCCTTACATTTTGAGGAAGTAGATTGCAGAAGCAATAGTTGAAACTATCATATCTAAATACCTAGAGCTTGACTTAGCATCTTCTCAGATATTTCTGACTGAATTCTTGGATGAAACATCAAAAAAAAAAAAAAGGAGTTAAACAGGAAAGAAGTGACTAAGAAAATCAAAAGTCTCTTTATATTTGTAGTTAGGACTAGATATGATTTATGAACTTTGTATTTTCTTCCCCTTCTTTGTTACTTTTAACCATTGTCTTTTCCTGGTAGTACTTAGTTGTTAAACTCTTAGAATAGCAAAGTTCCTTGTAATTTTTAGGCCACAGAGTAGACCAAAACATTTCCATTGTTTTTTTTTTTTTCCATTGTTTCTTGAAGGCTCGGAGTGAGTGATAGTTAATCAATAAACATGTATTAAATGCTTACTGAGTGCCAGACACTGTGATAGGGAACGAAAGCCATCAGGAGAGCTGATGACAGTAAGAAACTAAGAAGTAAGTGAATGAGCCTAGCCTTGGCAGGTCAGCCATGGTGTCATATATTCTGAAACCAGAGTCTGTCTAGACATGTAATTTGAAAAAGTGAATGTGCCAAGTTTGTGGACTTGAAATTGAAAATTAGTCATAGAGAGTACTTTTAAAAACATTTCTGAATTTTTATTTTTCCTTATTTATTTGATAATAAATTTTTAGTTCCATTAGCTAGGCGCTGCCTGAAATGTTTTATCCTTCATTGTCAATAGAATGGCTCTGGCACTGAATGCAAATAAGCTGAATTGGAAAAAAAATACTATCAGGGCTTCAGGTTTTTAATTTATGTATGTTTTTTTGTGGAACTGTGATTTCATTGGTAAAGGAAATCTTGATGAGAAGACTCATGCAAATCAACATTTTTATTGTTTATAGTCTTGGAAAGTTGCTTAGGGAATTGAAGGTTCAGTGACTTGCCTAGTGTCACACAGCCACTATATGTCAGAGGTGGGACTTGAGTTTCTTACTAAAGGATAGACAAACTTTCTATCCATTATACCTCTGCATTTTTCAAAATAATGCAGTATAATAAAAATAAATAACCAAAACAAATGGCTACATGAATTCAGACTAGATATGATAGGGTATATTAAATATTTTAAAATGCAAATTCTATATTGCCATATTTTCAAGCATTTTAATAAATTAAAATGGCTTACTCTGATAACTACATTTATTACAAATTTCTTTTTCATTGTTGAATAAAACATTGGGTGGAATATGCTAATCATGATTTCAGTCACCCATGTTTACAGGCTTGGCGTGATCATTAACTCCTCACTCATTCTACTTGACCAAGTCATGCCATTTCTACCTTCACTACATCTCTCTATGTGTCCCCTTCTTTCTTCTTACAGAGCCACTACCTTAGTTTGGGTCCTCATCACCTCTCATCTGGACTCCTGCCATGGTCACCTAATTTGCTTTCCTGTTTCAAGTCTTTGTATTTCAATCCATCTTCTACACAGTTGCCAAATGATATTCCTAAAGTTCAGTTCTATCATTCTCCTAATACATAAGCATCTGTGGCTTCCAGTCACTTTTAGGATCAAATACAAACTCTTCTGTTTGGTATTGAAAGCTCTTTACAATCTGGCCCCAACTTACCTTTCCTGATTTATTTCACTTCCTTTTAGATATGATGGTTTGGTCATATTGTTCTTTTTTTTTTAATGCTATTTTATTTTTCAAAATACATGCAAAGTTTCCAACATTTGCCTTTGCAAAACTTTGTGTTCCAAATTTTTTTCCCTTCCCTCTCCCCAAGACAACAAGTAATTAATTTCATGTAGGTTAAATATATGCAGTTCTTCTAAACATATTTCACTATTCTTCATATTTCCATATTCATAATCATCAGATTAAAAGGGGAAAAAACACAAGAAAAAAAACAGGCAAACAAACAACACCAAGGAGAAAAAAGGTGAAAATACTATACTTTGATCTACATTCAGTCTCAATAGTTCTCTTTCTGGATGTGGATGGCACTATTGAAATTGCCTTGAATCACTTCATTGTTGAAAAGAGCCAATTCCATCACAGTTGATCATGAAAGTTATCTTGGTTCTACTCTATTTAGAATCAGTTCCAGGCTTTTCTGAAATCAGCCTGTTCATCATTTCTTACAAAACAACATTCCATTACATTCATATACTGTAACTTATCCAGCCCTTCCCTAACTGATGGGCATTTACTCAGTTACTAATTCCTTGCTACTGTAAAAAGGGCTGCTACAAACATTGTTGCACATGTGAGCCCTTTTCCCTTTTTTATGATCTCTTTGGATTATAGATCCAGTAGAAACACTGCTGGATCAAAAGGTATGCACAGTTTGATAGCCCTTTGGACATAGTTCCATATTGCTCTCCAGAATGGTTGGATCATTTCACAACTCCACCAATGTATTGAATGTCCCAGTTTTTCCACATCCTTTCCCTCATTTATCATTATCTTTTCCTGTTAGTCTGGGAGATGTGAAGTGATACTTTAGTTGTCTTAATTTGCATTTCTCAAATCAATACTGATCTAGAGCATTTTTTCATATGATTAGAAATGGCTTTAATTTCTTTGTCTGAAAATTGTCTGTTGATATCCTTTGAGCATTTGTTAATTGGAAAATGACTTGTCATTCTTATAAATTTGAGTCAGTTCTCTATATATGTTTTAGAAACGAAGCCATTCTCAAAAACACTGGTTGTAAACATTTTCCCTCAGATTTCTGCTTCCCTTGTACTCTTGGCTGGATTGATTTTGTTTTTGCAAAAACTTTTCAATGTAATGTAATCAAAATTATTCATTTTGTATTTTATAATGTTCTCTAATTCTCCTTTGGCCATAAATCCCTCCCTTCTTCATAGATCTGAGAGATAGACTATCCCTTGTTCTTCTAATTTGCTTATAGTATCACTTTTTTTTTTTATATCTAAATCATGAACCCATTTCGACCTTATCTTTAGCCATAATGTTCTTACTGACCCTCATGATATATGCACTCCATCTCCACCTTCATGTCTTTACATTTATTATTCCCCATGTTTGGAAGATAACTTCATTTTCACATTTTAGAATCCCTAATTTCCTTCAAGACTTTGCTCGAGAGCTTCTTCAAGAGATCATTTCCTGTTTCTCTCTTCAGATTACCTTGTATTTGTTTTAGCTGCACATCTTTACATATTTGTGTTCTTGATAGAAAGAACGTAAATTTCTTGAAACAGGGACTATCTCAGTTTTGTCTTTGTATTTCAATTGTCTGATATATTGCCTGATTTATAGTAGGTTTTTAATAAGTAATTTTTTTGATTTTTTTGAGTGATATCCGGGAATTCCTCAAGATTTAACTTGAACAGAAATAAATAAAGATGTATTATTATTCCAAAATCAGTAATTTTAAGTCATTCATAAGCAATTTTTATTTTATTTTATTTTTTTAAAGCTTGTACTGTATGAATATATTGTGTATTGCCTGGTTTAATGAGGGGATAGAAAACTTGTTCACAGCTCATGGGATTTACTTAGAATGAGTTTTACTTGGGAGACCTTACCTTTTAGAAAGAGCTCCTGTATTATGAAATTAGGGACTTTTTTTTGAGGGAATAATGACAGAAAGGGAAATATAAGAATTGATTTATTAGGCAGTTTTTAAATGCATCGTTAGATAACGTTTTATTCCACCTGCTGAGATTCCACATTCTTTACAGTTGATCAGTAGGACTAGTTATGTTGACAAATTCCAATGAAAGTTTGAATAATTGATGCAGAATCCAGCCATTTAAGTAGACTAAGACTGGTGGTAATTGTTTCCTTATGGGAAAGGGAGGGAGAACATTCCACGACAAAAATTATGGAAAGAAATAGTGAAAGAAGTGGCTGAGTCAGCCCTATGCATTGCTGCTGTAGAGGAAACTAGTAATTATAGTGCTGGTTTAAAATACTGAAGTAACTTGGGTATACTGTCAATCTGAAAGGCAGCCAGAGAATTGAGGGGGGATGCCAGCTATTGAATATGTGGAAATGGAACAACTGAGGCTCATTCAGTTGCAATGGAACATATTCAGTTAGAATAATATGTCTCTAAGAGTTTTTTTTTTAAATGATAACACAAACTAAAATTTATATTTTTTAAAACCATTTCTTCCTCTTTTCTGGTTTAAATAATTGGACCAGTCACAAGTTTTCAAACATTTTTTGACTCTTGCAGTAATTTGTTTTGTACTATAGATTCTATAACACTAATACTTTACACAGTACTTTAGCATTTATAAAGTCTATAAAGTTTATAAAGTAAATTGTCCAAGGCAGCATGTACAGTGTCATAGAGGGTATCTGAACCAAGATCTTTTGATTCCAAGCCCAGTATTTTTTCATCTCTGCCATGTTCCCTACAGTGTTTGACACAGTTTTACTATTTCCACAATCACTACCCTAACTCAGACTGTTTGTTGTAATAGCTACCTCTTTCTCAATCTAACCTTGATTGGTCTACTGCCAGATTAATTTCCCTAAACATAGAGGCAGTCATGATGTTTCCTGTTTTGAATCAATGATTCTTCATTATCCAAATTGGATCATCCACTACAAAAAGTCCATATTATCTGTTTGACATTCAGAATCTTCAGATGTCATGTCAGCAAGCATTTTTTAAAATTCCTGTTATATAGAATAAGTAGCAATATATTGATTATAATAGTAATACAATATATAGTAATATGTAATACACATATATGTATATACATAAATGTATGTATGTGTATATATACATATACATCACTACATGTGATAAACATACACATATAAAAACTTCAGTATATGATATTATTTTTAAAATTCATCTTTATTAAGCTATTACTGTGGCATTGTGCTAATCACAAAGTAAAAATGATGACTGCTTTCAAGGAGCTTACATTCTAATTAGGGAGACAATTTGCAAGCAATCCTATTGCACCAATTATTCAAGCTTTCATTGAAATTTATCAATATAAACTAATCCTGATCATTTGTAAAGAATGTGGAATCTCAGCATTCCAGGTGGAGCAAAACATCATTTTACAATGCATTAAAAACTACCTCTGTAAAATCATTTCTTATATTTACATTTTTGTCATTATTCCCTAAAAAGAAGTTGTTTGTTTCATAATTCAAGAGGTCCTTCCAAAAGGCAAAAATTATAAATAATCTCCCAGAAAAAGCATTAATAGTAGAGGTTAGTAAGAGTAGGAAATGATTCTTGTAGAAGGTGGGATTTGAGCCAAGTTTTGAAGAGAGATAAAGCAGCAAGGTGGAGATGAAAAAGGAGACCATTTTGTTTTATTGCCAATAAAGAGGTACAGTGTAGGGAGATAGAACGTCCTGTGTGAGGAGTGGCAAGAAGGCCAGCATCTAGATTGGGGAGGAAATGGAGGGGAGTAAAATGTATTAATGGATAGAGCAGTGGACTCTGGAAGATGTGTGTTTAAGTCTGGCCTCAGACACTTACCAGCTATGTGTCCTTAGACAAGTCACTTAACCCTGTTTGCCTCAGTTTCCTCATCTGTAAAAGAAGGAAGTGGTAAACTGTTCCATTACCTATACCAAGAAAAAACCTCAAAAAAGGGATTGTGAAGAGTTGGATACTATCCAACATAATATTTACTATATTTTTCCTTTACTATAGTTACTTATCATCATATATTGCAATTCCCATAATAAATACCTGTGCTTTTTCTTGGACATTTAAAAGGTAGACTAGCATGAAGCAGAATGGACCTGACCTAAGGAGGGCCTATGAATAGTCTTCTTCCTTTTCTTTCATTTTCCTTTTTCTTTTTCTTTTTTGGTCATGGTGGTGTAATTGTAAAATGAGACCAGTTTTCTTAAATGGGTGTGGAAAATAGTCTCTGAAAGTAATTTCAAATTAGGAATTCCAAAAATGTTTTGAAAATGGCAGCATTGTTGGAATAAATTGGAAATCTACTAAGGTGAATTTCTGAAGGAGGAAATGCATGGCTGTGTAAGTTCTGGTATATTTGTTTAAAAGAGCAATCTCATTCCTTTATAACCATATCCCATTTAGGATCACTTGTGAAGTACAAATAATGACATGGCTCATCTGATTCTTTTGTTTTAAGAAAATGATAAATTAAAATTGAAGTTCTGAATATTCTACTTTAACTCAGGATTTAGAACTTCAATTTTGGATTTACATGGACTGGTTTCAATCTTGGTATCTCACATAAATTATTCTTTTTAGTTTACATCCTCACCCATGTTTTCTCTGAGAACATCAGAATTTGGCCCATTTTGCCTTTTATCTGTCAACAGAATATATGGTTCATGTATAAATCACTAAGAAAAGGTAAAATGACCCTCATCTCTCATGAAAGCCCTTACATTAACATAGAGAATATAGAGGAGGCTTTACTTTTACTTGACAGACAAAGCATGAATGACTTGTATGCAAGGTCATACATGTCAAGACATGTCTTTCCTCTTTAGTGAAGCTCATTCCTTCCCCTCTGGCCAGAAATATAGTCATCCAGACTTAAAATAGTTTTTTCAAGATTGAAGCTGCCTCCAAAGAGGGAAGAACTGGGAATCCGTAAACAATCAAATACCTTCTCACTCTACACCAATATAGGTTCAGCCAGCCTCATTCCTTTACTTGATGACTTCTTTTTCATGATGCTTCTGATTCTTGTTCTTCTTAGGACTTCCTTTTTTTTTTTTTTTTTTTTTTTTCTTTTTCTCTCCTGAAGCAATTGAGGTCAAGTGATTTGCCTAGTGTCACACAGCAAGGAAGTGCTAAGTATCTGAGGCCAAATTTGAACTCTTGTCCTACTGACTTCAGGGCTGGTATTTTATCCACTATGCCATCTAGCTTCCCCAGAACTTCCTTCTTTTACCTGGTGAAACCTTGGTTTAGGAACTTTTCCTTTTGGCAATTCTGCTTCTAGGTGATCTATTTATAGTCTTTATTTTCTTCATTTTTATTTTCCTTTAAAGCCCAAATCCAAGGGCTCAGCTTTATGCTAACCTTGATTTTGATTTTGAGCAAGGATTCATGTTCCATCTAGTTACCAAATGTGGGGTCAATGAATATTTGTATCCTATATAGTCAGATGACATCAAACACTTTAAACCTTGTCTTAGTAGCTTTTTGTTAACTTGGATAATTGTTAAGATTTCTCTCTCTCTTTCTCACTTTCTCTTTCTCTCTCAGTAAGGTACTTTATCTGTCTCTATGAAGGCAGAGTTTAACTTGTTAAAACTTATTTATTATTTTATTTCTCCCCAGTTACATATAAAACAATTTTAAATATTTGTATTTAAAAAATTAGTTCCAGTGTTCCTCCTTTCTTCGTCCCCCCCATTGAGAAGGCACATGTGAAATCACGCAAAACATTTCCATAAACATACTGTGAAAGAAAACATAGGTCCCTTCCCCACCCCCCCAAAAATACCTCAAGAAAAATAAAGTGAAGAAAAAAAAAAGTATGCTTCTCTCTGTATCTAGATACAATTAATTCTTTCAATATGGATAGCACTTTTCATCACAACTCCTTCAGATTTATATTGCATCATTGTATTGCTTAGAATATTGAAGTCAAGAACTCTTTCCAAACAGAGATGAGATTAGTTTTCTGTAATTACTAACTTATTGGTTTTCTGTAATGATTAACTCTAAAATGGCTTATAAAAATAATTAAGAAATAAAATGAATTTAAATCACTTTCAATTAGTTTATTACCCAGTTTTTTAGTTTTATATAAAAGAATTATACTGAAGAGATTTAAGGTATCCCAGGTTCAGTTTTAAGTTTTGTTCAACTTTAAATCAATTTTATATGTTTATTAAATTTACATAAAACTAAGAATAATTATTGAGCTGTTGGATGATAGAATTGAAACTAAGAAGATAGATTTTACTTATTTATATTAAATGGTTCAGTATTCATGTAAAAAAATCCAGATTTTGTTTGACTTAAAATTTTTTTTATAAAGCTTTTTATTTGCAAAACATATGAGTGACCTTTCAACATTGACCTTTGCAAAAAAAACTTTTTTTTTCCCAAGC
>JAJPUD010007888.1:0-94959 GCA_023553655.1 Myrmecobius fasciatus | reverse complement strand
ATATGAAAAGTTGCTCCAAATCACTATTGGTCAGAGAAATGCAAATTAGGACAACTCTGAGGTACCACTACACACCTGTCAGATTGGCTAAAATGACAGGAAAAGATAACGATGAATGTTGGAGGGGATGTGGGAAAACTGGGACACTAACACATTGTTGGTGGAACTGTGACCGGATCCAACCACTCTGGAAAGCAATTTGGAGCTATGCTCAAAAAAGTTATCAAACTGTGCATACCCTTTGACCCAGCAGTGTTTCTATTGGGTTTATATCCCAAAGAAATCATAAAAGAAGGAAAGGGGTCCACATGTGCAAGAATGTTTGTGGCAGCTCTTTTTGTAGTGGCTAGAAACTGGAAAGTGAATGGATGCTCATCAATTGGAGAGTGGCTGAATAAATTATGTTATATGAATGTTATGGAATATTATTGTTCTGTAAGAAACAACTAGCAGGATGATTTCAGAGAGGCCTGGAGAGACTTGCATGAACTGATGCTGAGTGAAACGAGCAGAACCAGGAGATCATTAAACACGGCAACAACAGTATTACATGATGATCAATTCTGATGGACATGGCTCTCTGCAACAAAGAATTGTCTCAAACCAGTTCCAATTGTTCACTGAAGAAAACCATATATACCCAGAGAGAGGTATGTGAAATATGGACCACGACATAACATTTTCATGCTCTCTATTGATATTTGCTTACATTGTGTTTCCTTTCTCTGATTTTTTTTTTCTTGTAGGTAGGATTTTTCTTGCATAACTTGTCAAGCATTTCAACACTATTAACATGTAGTGGACTTCCTGCCATCTAGGGGAGGGGAGAGGGCTGGGGGTAAAATTTGTAATGGAAAGCCTTGTAAAAATCAATGCTGGGGAACTACCCATACATATGTTATACAAATAAAAAGCTTTAATAAAAAAAAAGAATATTATCTCTCTACCTACTCACATACATGTATAAAAAGCAAAGATAAAGGGTTTAAAAACCAGAAGCTAAAATCTCATAGCAATTAAAGATCAGGTTAATAAATGCTAGCTATTTTATAACCTAGTCTGCAATGACAAAATGTGCAAACATTTTTAAGAGTCACCATAAGATAGGGTAAGGCCTTTGGGGAAATATCAAGTTCCCTACCAAGAAGGATTGTTGAAAGAAAGGCTAAGCATTTGAGTACTAGTACTCAAACTTTGTACTTTGTTAGTACAACTAGGTTCTTTTGTGCTAAAGAGTTCCTCATATGAGACAGATATTTTCTTGGTCAGAAAATGGGAAGCCTCAGAGACAAAGTTTGAGATAATAAAACATGGGAGGCTTCTGATGACTCACCAAAAAAAAAGAAAAAGAAATTGCACATCATTCTAGTATCCTTGCCAAAAACAAAAAAACCCATGGGCACTATAATCCATAAGGTGACACGAAGTCAGACATAGTGAGTGACTGAGCAACAACTATATCTGATGGTCCCAGAGTGATATGCCTGATTAAAAAAAAGAATTGAGTAAAAGAACACAGTGATACTCTAGCCTAGGGTTTCAACGGAACCAGAAACTGAAGGTAGTATAGACTATAGTCAAGCAGTGTTCAACAATACATTAATCCTGAGAAAATAATTTTGGAATGTTAGTAGATGCAATCTGAAGGCATCAGTTACCCCTTCTTCATATAGGCCCTAGCCCCACCTCCACATACATTGTCCATATACATTCATTATATTCATACATCTCTACTTGTGTTCTGTGTGCACCCTCTCCATTAATTCTGGGGGAAGAGAGATATTTTGTGGGAGAATATACTAACATGAAGTTGAAGGATATGACATTAAAGTCTTACTCTAGAATCCATGCAATTCTAGAATCGAGTTTATAGAACTCTACTTCATAGATCAAAATAAAAATGTCCAAAATGTTCACAGAACCGAGTTAAGAAAGGTCAGGTGTTTTGGATGATTTCTATGCCCTGCAGCACTATGTCCTCAGAAAAAAGTTGGATATTAACATGTAATGGCTAAGTCATCATTGCCTCGTGTATCTTCCTCTTATTCACCACACTCAATCAACTGTTATTCTACCTCCTGAAATATTTTCTCCTTTCTACTTCATCCAACATAGCTTAAAAACTCATTGGCTTTTTCCTGCACTATCTTTCCAAATGATCTTCCTGCCTCCAGCCACTTTCTAACTTCAACCTAATCTTCATATGCATGTCATATAATTTTTTTCCAATCCATTTATTGTGATTTCAATTCTCCTAATTAAGAATATATAATTCCCCATAACAAGGTGGATAGTATATTTGATCTATAACTAAAGCAATTGAAACAGGTTACTCCCATTCTCCGATCCTTTCAGGATGTACCAATAAGTAGAGTAGACATAAAGTAAGAAATTGTTAGAAAAAAGCTGACTCAAAGCCAGATAACAAAGAAATTTTATTGAAAGGGAAAATCCAGAGGACATTTTTGGCCAGAAGGGGTTTTACCTATCTGATGGGAAGAAGGAGCCCTAGGTACAGAAGTAGACAAGCTTCATGCTTGCTCTTAGTTCGTTGCAGTTCCTTCCCCCTAAGAATGGATTGATCAGTTCCCTTGAAGGCTACATCATTTCTTACATGCTGCTCCTAAATATGTTTCATTTCCTCCATCATACATTCCATGTTCTATTAATGAAGTGCTAATTCTATTCAGGGTATGTCAATTTATATGCATGAGGCTTATTAAGCAAGCACAATAAAGAAAAGCTTTTTGCAGGTCCTTAAACCTGGTCACTTGAAACCTAGACATCTTTATCAAAAGTTTGAAGCCAAGTGAGTTTCTTCTCCTGAAAGCTTAGTGGTCAAAGAAAGATACTTATTATCTTACATTACCTTGAGCCTTACACAACATTCTGTGGAAACTTGGCTTTCATTATTTCTCATTGTCTACTCACAGTTTCTGAGGAAATGAATTTTAACTTCTGTGGAAACTTAACACTGATCTGTCTCTCATAAAATGAAAGATAGACGAGGAATGTGGGTGATATATCATTAAACAAATGTAACCTAGTCAATGCACTGTCAAAACCTATCAGTTGACCACATTACTAACCTACCTTGGACAAAATATATGAGAAAATTTCCTGAAAAAAGGAAACCTGTAGTCAAATTAACTTTATTAGAGTTTTTTTTAACCTGAGTGATAATACATTTATATGTATATATATATATATGTATATATGCATATGTATATATATGTATATGTATATATGTGTGTTTCTGTGTATAGCTGCTTGCAATATAATTGCTTTTCTTTTAAGCTTTTCTTTCTAAGCTTACACATTTTATTTCATGCTTTTAAAAATATTATTCTGAGAAAAGATACATTAGTTGTTTTTTGTTATATTTTTTAAAACTTAGATGTCAAAGGCAACCAAGACACATAAACCATTAAGAATCCCTGGTAGAGGGCTTCTTTCCTCATAATGGGGATATTTGCTCAAACTAATACCAAACCATAAAAGTTTTAGCTTTTTATTCCAAAGCCACTGACCCATAGCAGAAATGTCATTTTGAGCATAACAAAAAGTAGCTTCCTATTATGAAAGCTCATACTTTTAATTTACGAGTAATCATATTTTATTACTAATGAAGTCCAAAAAAAAGGCTTGAGAACACATAATAAACTGGAGTTTCCAAATGCTGTATCACCAGATAATGTCATTTCAGAGAAATGTTCTGGATTGAGTTCTTGAAGACTCAAAAAATGGCTTTTATAAAGCCCAAACTTGTAAGACTGAAGAATTCTATTTCAGGTGGCAGTTGATGTCCTTTAAATAGCAATCAATCATTAATTAAATGCCACAATGTTCCAGGCACTGTGCTAGAGCACATAAATACAAAGAGCGAAGTAATTTCTTCTCTCTGATATTTTATATTCTCATATAAGACAAGTCCACATAAAGTATATATGGCCTAAATATGTAGTAATAACTATAAAATAGTTTAAAAAATAAGGTGCTTTGAGAGGAAGTATTTGGAGGGATCAAGGCAAGATAGGACTTGCACTGAAAATTAAAGGAAGAGAAGTATCCTAGAAGGTGGTAGAAATAAGGAAGGAGTGTTTTCCAGGCATTTGGTTTACATCATATGGGAAGTTGATTTTGGGGTGAATATCAGAATGTGGGAAGGGTGGTATTGGCCCACAAAGGTGGAATGAAATTGAGGTAAGGTTATTTAGGTATTTAAAAGTTAAAGAGGACATTATTTCTGATTAGAAAAGTAGAAATTAAAACAATTCTGAGGTACCAATTCACATATATCAATGATAGAAAAGGAAAATGATAAATGTTGGAGGTGATGTGGGTAATTTAGGAATACTGGTGGAGTTGTATACTGATTCAATCATTCTAGAGAGCAATTTGGAACTATGTGCAAAGAACAATCACATTGTGCATACCACTGAACCAGAAATACTTCTAATAGGTCTGTATCCCAAAGAGATTATTTTAAAAAGGAAATGAAAAGAATGTCTTACGTACAAAAATATTTAAAGTAGCTATCTTTGTGACAGTAAAGAAAGAAAAATTGAGGGGATGCCCATCATCTAAGGAATGGCTGAACAAGTTGTAGTATATAATTGCTATGGAATACTCCTATGCTATAAAAAAATAATGAACAGATGGATTTCAGAAAAACCTGGAAAGACTTATGTGAATTGACGCAAAGTGAAGTGAGAAGAACCAGGAGAACACTGTACACACTAACAATACTGTTATCAACAGTGAAAGGTTTCGCTATTCTCAGCAATACAATAATCTGATATGGTTCTAAAGGACTCTTGATGAAAAATGGATCCCTCCTCCAGGGGAATTCACTTAGCTATGCCTGTCCTTTGGTTTTTATACATAAGGATAAGCATCAAGGGATGGGAAATAGAGGGGGAAATAACTATTGCCATTGTGTTAAAATTCACAAATTCTTTACATCTCTCTCTTTAAAGTTTTAATATTCGGGAATCCTAAAATTCTCACATTAGCCATCATGCTACCTTTGTTTACTTAGCTTTGGAGCTCTCCAAATCATCTTTCTACTACGGATGACACAGTGATTGACCACTATGATCTCAAAAAAGATAAACAGTCAAAAGGAAAAACATTTCATTATCATACAGTAACTGTAACAGGATATCCAATGAAATGGATTGTCCTTTTAATCATATCAATATAAGCCAGTAACAAAGAGGTCTCACGCCACAATTCTTAAGAATTATAAAGGCTGAAGAATACTCAGGACCACACATTCATTCCTAATAAAAATATTTATGAAGCGCTTATTACGTGTCAAATATTATTCAAAGTGATGGGAATACAAAGAGAAAAAATATTATTCAAAGTGATGGGAATACAAAGAGAAAAAAACCTTAAAGTGCAATAGAGGGAAACAAAAAGTACTTAGAAGAGTAAATCAAAATTAATATGGGAAGGCTTGGGCTCAAAGTAGGATTCCTATAGGAAGTAGCATTTAAGCTGAGTTTGCAAGGAATTTAGCAATTCCATTAAGGAAAATTTAAAAAGTATAATGTTAGGCTGAAACTTAAACACTTAAAAAAAGCTGGGAGACAGCTTTTGCAAAGGTACAGAAATGTAAGAAGAAACATCTTGTATAGAAAGTAGCAAAGAGGGCCAGTTTGACTGGAAAATAAAAGGCATGAAGGAGAGTGATATGTACTAAGTCTCAAAAGAGACATAGAATCCAGGCAATGAAATGTTAAGGAGAAAAAGGCGGGATGATATTTTATCTTGGAAGAAAGAGGGAGTCACAGAAATTTTTTAAGCAGAGAAGTGAGTGACATGATTAGCAATGAACTTTAGGAATATCCTTTAGCACACATGGGAATGATGAATTGGAGGAAGAGAAGTCTGAATGCAAAGAGGAAGATACTGCACTGAGGAAAATGCTGAAATAATCCAGGCTGGTGATAAAGTGATAAAGTCCTGAAGTAGGGTGGTGGCCATATGAGGAGAGATAAAGCAAATGTTATGATAAATATTTAAATATTTACCTATAGAGGTACCGTATCAGATGGATAAAGTGGAAGAAGTGAAGGAAATATTGCTTGAGTAAATAAACCCAGTGACTCTAAATCCCCCAACCCACTACAATTCAGGGGCAGAGAAGTAATATGATGATCTAATCATCAATTTTCCTTAATATTTCATTTTCAATATTTAATTCTTATTGCAAGGTTCAGTTGTAACTTGAGAATTAAGTTTATATTGCATGCTAAAATTTAGCAAGATCATTTGTCTATTATCTTAACTCTGCTTCATGTATTTGCTTAGTGGGAAGGACAAGTGACCATGGATTATTGCAGAGTATGATGAGTGTAGTTGCAATCTGTATCAGTAGAAGAATTAACCACACTGATGAAACTGCTGATCCTTGAAATATAATATAAAGCATCTCAGATTTAAAATTCTCAATAAGCCCTTGCATCTTGAGAGTACTTATAGCCAGGATACCATTTTTAAAATGATTTTTAAAAAGTTAGATCAAAATGACAAAAATAAAACCACTTAATTCAGTTATATCCATTTATTTAAGTGTTACCTTTTGTCTTTAGATCTTTTTACCCTATGGAATGCTACAATAAAGAACCTTGTAAGCAAACATTTCACCACTAACATATTAGATAGTTATTACTATATACTTTCATGAAAATAGAAATAGTCTATGAGAGATGCCTTGCTGAGAAGCTTCTGAATGCCAATATCTAACTCAGAAATTAATGAGAACATTGGGGGCTAAGTGATGTCTCTGATGAGAGAAAAATATATACAAATAAAATGTCTAATTTGGCAAGCATCCTGATATTTTAAATGTGAATTCAAAAAAATCACCTTATGAAAACTTAAAATGCACTCATTGTCACAAACTATTCTCTGGGGAGTGTGGCAGGGAACAGATGGTGATATCTTTTTTCTGAAATGGTCCTAGGTCATACCCTGGAAACTGCTTTTAGGAGAAAAACACACTGCATATTTGATATTCTGATTCTGGTGGTTATCTCCTCAATTGGCTCATTTTCTTAAAAGTGAAATGCTAAGAATGTTCAGTCAATTGGGGTTTTGTTTCCTAGGTTTAATCAAAGTTTAAAGCCCTTTCTAAAACCTACAGCAAGCATTATTTGCAATAGAAAGATGCTGGACCCATTCCCAATAAGATCAGGGGTGAAACAAGAATGCCCATTATTACCACTATTATTCAACATTATACTAGAAATATTGGCTTTAGGAATAAGAAAAGATAAAGAAATTAGAGGAATCAGAATAGGCAATGAGGAAATAAAACTATCAACTCTTTGCAGATGGTATGATGATATACTTAGAGAACCCTAGAAAATCCAAAAACCTACTAGAAACAATTCATAACTTTAGCAAACTTGCAGGATACAAAATAAACCCACGCAAATAATCAGCATTTCTATATAATACTGACAAAGCCCAAGAGCAAGCCAAATATACAGCAAGAGAATGAAAAAGAGATTCCATTTAAAATTACTGTAGATAAAATACAATACTTGGAGGTCTCCCTGCCAAGACAAACCCAAGAACTATATGAACATAATCACTTTGTTTTTATTTAAGTTATTTTTTTATTTTCAAAACATATGTAAAGATAATTTTTCAACATTGACCACTGAAAAACCTTGTGATGAATATAATTACAAAATACTTCTCACACAAATAAAGTCAGATCTAAACAGTTGGAAAAATATCAATTGTTCATGGCTAGGCTGAGCTAATATAACAAAAATGACAATTCTTCTCAAATTGATCTACTTGTTCAGTGCCATATCAATCAAACTGCCAAAACATTTTATAGAACTAGAAAAAATAATAACAAAATTCAGCTGGAAGAACAAAAGGTCATGAATATCAAGGGAATTAATGAAAAAAAATACAAAGGATGGTAGCTTAGCAGTACCAAAACTAAAATAATATTATAAAGCAGGAGTAACAAAACCATTTGGTACTGGCTAAGAAATAGTGGTCAATCAGTGGACTAGATTAGATATACAAGACACAATAATCAAGGGCTACAGCAATCTAGTATTTGATAACCCCATCCTCCAAAAGCCAACTTCTGGAATAAAAACTCAGTATTGACAAAAATTGCTGGGAAAACTGGAAGATAATATGTCAGAAACTCAGCACTGATTACATCTCACACCCCATACTAAAATAAAATCAAAATGGATATATGATTTGGCCATAAAGGATAACACCTTAAACAAATTAAGAGAACAAGGGATAATTTATCTAACAAATCTTTGGAGAAGGGAGGAATTTATGACCAAAGAAAAATTAGAGTACATTATGAAAGGTAAAATGGACAATTTTGATTACATTAAACTAAAACCTTTTCGCACAAACACAAACAAAATTAAAAACAAAGTAAAAATTTGGGGAAAAATCTTTAGAGCCAGTATTTCTGATAAAGGTTTCATTTCTAAAATATATAAAGAACTGTGTCAAATTTATAAGAATATAAGTCATTCTCCAATGGATAAATGGTCAAAGGTTATGAATAGACAATTTTCTGATGATGAAATTAAAGCCATTTATACTCATGTGAAAAAATGTTCTAAATCACTATTGGTAGGAAAAAATGCACATTAAAAGAACTCTGAGACACCACTTCACACTTGCTAGGATGACAAGAAAAGATAATGATAAATGTTGGAGGGGATGTGGGAAAACTGGAACACTAATGCATTGTTGATGAAGTTGTGAAATGATCCAACCATTCTGGAGAACAATCTGGAACTATGCCCAAAGGGCTATAAAACTACATACCCTTTGACCCAGCAGTGCCATCACTGGGTCTGTATCCCAAGGAAATCATAAAGGAGGGGAAATGACCCACATGTGCAAAAATATTTGTAGCAACTCCTTTTATGGTAGCAAAGCAATGGAAAATGAGTAGATGCCAATCAATTGGAGAATGGCTGAACAATTTGTGGTATATGAATGGAATATTATTTTTCTCTAAAAAACAAGCTGATTTCAGAAAGGACTGGAAATATTTACATGAATTGATGCTAAGAGGAACAAGAAGAACCAGTAATATATTGTACACAATAACACCAAGAATGTATGATGATCAACTATGAAAGGCTTGGTTCTTAGTGATTCAAAGCAATTCCAAGAGACTTTGGACAGAAAATGACATCTGCATTCAGAAAAAGATGTAAGAAGACTGAATGTAAATCAACATATGCTATGTTCATTTCTTTTTTCTGTTGTTTTATCTCTCCCATGGATTTTCCCTTTTGCTCTGATTTTTCTCTGCCAACATGATTCATAAAGTATAGTGCCAATAAACAAATTAATTAATTAAAAATAAATATAAAAATAAAAACAAAAAAAGTTTAAATTTTTTTAAGTTTAAAGTCTCCCAAAACAGTCCTTAACTTCAAAAAGTCTACATTCACAATATTTCATACAGAAAAACAAAAAAATTATACAAAGCTCTTTAATGTTTCAAATTCTTTTTTGAGTGGAATAAAGGAATCACTTATTAAGTTAGCTGAATATTTCCAATAATCTCCAATATTCAAATAGATGGATCTGTGATCATACTAATTTCTTTATTAGTCCAAGATCAAAACTGAATTATGGGGTCCATTCTTTGTAACTTTTGTCCCCATCCTAAAATAAATTCACTAAGTGAGCATTCATTCAATATCCTACTGGCCTTCCTTGTCTCCTTCTAACATTGCAAATCTGTCAGAGGCCTACATGAGATGTCCACCTCTTAGGTTTCTCCTCTGCCATGGAATCAGTGCCTCTGTAAAGCTGGTCTCAGGCAATGAAGCCAATGAAATTACAACTTGGACTCTGAATGTGATCTCCTCCAGCACACTGGAAAAGACAATGGCTAAGCACATGTCTCTATTTTATATCTTTAACTGACTTTTTATGATCAGAAGATCATTGAATAAGGTTTTTTCTGAAGTTTCATCTTTCAAGAAATTTCAAATGACTTTAATGTAAGGGGAGACAGCTTTTTAGAAAAGAGCAACCAAATTAAATACTTTTTTCTTAACCAATAAATAATAAGCACAATATGACTATTTTCTGTGTATTTCAGTCAGTTTTTTTTATTTGATGGCAAAAATTTAACCCATAATTCATTTGTGAAAGTCTGTCTATTTTCTACTAAAACTTTTGTGGAAGAAAGGTTTTCAAACAGATATGACAGTTTATATACATGGGAAAGTAGGTAACAGGTCATAAGTGTTGATGTTCTTTTGGTATTAACTTGAGAATTTCCCGCCACACATTTGATATGTTTTCTCCTGAAAATATCTTGTCAAGCGATTTCTCACTGGTCTTATAACTACATCACCCTCAATGTGAATTACTTCTATGGTCTAATCCTGCTGCCTGTTTCTCCCATCTTTGCTCTTTTTTGATACCATTTCTCTCACCTCTAAAAGCATATCCCAGACTGATATTAGAAACCCATTAGAACTGCTCCATCT
Source organism: Myrmecobius fasciatus (assembly GCA_023553655.1). NCBI lineage: Eukaryota > Metazoa > Chordata > Mammalia > Dasyuromorphia > Myrmecobiidae > Myrmecobius > Myrmecobius fasciatus. The sequence continues at coordinate 84,430 of JAJPUD010007888.1, read as the reverse complement.
TTGATGGCAAAACAGAGCTCTTCCATTTTTTCTTTTATTTATTCTCTTATTTTCATTATTAAACATTTTAGGAAAAATTACTTATTTAACTTTCTTGCCAATTTTTTTTTTCTATATTATTTTTACCCTCTAAGGATTTTTTTTCTAGTTCACAAAACAGACAGCACACATATACAAATAACATCTGGACCCTTCTTGGATATTTTTCTAATTAATAGATGTACTAACATAGCCAAAGCTTGCAAGCAAAGATACAAAGTATGGAGAATGTCACTTATAACATCTTATAAAATCACAGAATATTAGAATCATATAAATCCTAAGAGATCTTCTATTATAGATATCTAATTATCTTTAAGCCCAGTCCCTGTATCATTCCCGAACAAAGCACACTTGGAATCTGTGTACTATAGTCTGATTTCTTACTCCAAAAAAGTGAGTAAAAGTCATGATACAATTACTAACAAAAATACTTCACATTTCTATGGGACTTGCAAAGTATTTTCTCATTAAAATCCTTTGAAAGATGTAGAGCAACTCTTATCATTCCTATTTTTCAGGATGTCAACTGTCGTTCAGAGAGGTTAAGTCATTTGCCTGTTACTAGACTGTGCTGAGAATTATTAAACCTTTGTCTTCTAATTCCAAGTTCAAGGCTTTTCCTACCTTATGTTCTCTCTCTACAAAGCACAATATTATGTCACTTAAGGAAAAAAAGGCTTTATAATATATTTTCATTAATTGGTTGCTTACTGGATAATTTTCCTTAAAGGAATGTTAGACATTTTAGGGAGCCCAGTTAATGTGCTAATGAGGGTAATAAGTTAATTTCTAGGTGATGTCTCATCTCTGTATGTCAAGAGTGACTTATGGGAAAGGCAATATGCTATAACTAGAGGGGACTGTGAATTCTAATCTTAGATCTGCCTCTAACTTACATAAGATCAGCCATACTGGATAAGAACCAAACTTAATTCTGCAGCCGAGAATAGTACTAAGGAATGTGCTATAAACAATATCCTTGGGAGTCGATCTCAAATGATCAAGAATACTCCTTCAAAATCTCTACATTTACTAATAGATTCAATACATATTAAGCTCAGCTTTTTACTGAAAGCTATATTTTTCTTCTATATCCCCCTTCTAGGAATAGCAAATATCATACACTTAATGCATGAAGTAGTATTTCCTTTCATTTGTACCTAATTTTGCCTCTGTAATGTGTAATCCAATCCATAAATTGGATCAGTTAAGAGACCTGAAGTAGGAATATCAGTTTGAAGATCATCATTACAATCTAGGGGAGAGAGGAAGACTGTCTGAACTAAAGTAGTGTTTATAGAGAAGGGGACATATGTAAGAGATCGTGTACAAATAAAAATAATATTTGGCAACTGGTTCAATATAGAAGAATACAGTATATATCAAGGTTATGAACTTTGGTCACTGGAAGGAGAATAGAGGGCCAAAATAAACAGCAAATTGCAAGTGAGTTGGAAATGGGGGAGATGCTGAGTTCTACTTTGAGCATGTTAATTTAGATATCTGATATATCTATGTCCATACAAGGTACAAGACTAAAGTAGTATATAGAGACCTGGGGGTTGTATACAAAGAGAAGATAAATGAAAAGTTCACTAAGAGAATTTAGGAAGGAAATACAAGCAAATCCAAGCTAGAGTTTTGGGAGTTAATCATAAATATTGTGACCTGAGAGAGAGTCCAGAAAAGAAGAGAATGATACAACTAACATCCATCAGTATTTCAACACAAAATATATTTAGGTCCACTCTTCCTCCTTCCCTCCTACAATTAGGGATTTGTTTCCTCTAAAAGGAGAAAAAGCAATTCTAAGACTCAGGAGCCCCGGTTTCCATGATATGACTTCCTGGTCAACACTGTGTGTATGAGGGTAAAGAGACTGAAAGGAAAGAAAGATTTTAATTAACTAAAAATGTTTTAGAAATTAAAGGAAAGGTGCTGTTAAATATAAATGGGGATGCTAGAAGTTGACAGAATGGATACTATTATATCAAAAGTCCCTCAATAAGACAATGAAAGCAGCCCATTTTCCATCAGGAGTTTTGAAGTAAGGAAACGTGTTAATTAAAAGTCTACTATATAGCAGACATGGTACTAAGCAATAAGGATACAAAGACAAACAAAAAGACAGTCCCTTTCCCCAAGGAGTTTACATTCTGATAGGAAAAGACAGCACAGAAAAGGGAACTGAAAAGTGGTTTGGAAAATATGATGACATCCAGCATGTGGCATGGAGAGTGCAACATGGTTTTGAAATCTGTAGATCAGGAATAAAGATACCTTGAGATATTCCAGAAAATGAAAATCTCTTGAAGTCCTTATGGATAAGAAAGTTACAGGGAAAAACTGGATGGGTGAAGCTGTCTCAAGTGCTGAGAACAGTTCCAAAATGAGACCAGCTGAGGCATGGTTTTGAAGTCTTAGGAGCAAGAAACTGAGTTGGGAGGGACAAGAGTTTGGTCCCCTCCATAAAATTCTCAGAAGGAACTCAAAGAGAGAAGAGGGTCTACCAGCAACAGTGAGAAGATGATCCTATTTTAGTTGAAGACTCACTGTTTGCATTTCAATCAAGAAGACTAATTGGTGTAGTATATTATGGGGCTGTATATTTGAAGTTCTTTGGAGTCAACACTTATCTTGCTACTTCCAGTAGTTGGTGTTGACAGGTCCACAATCTACTAGGTTTTCCTCCTTCTACTCCTGATACTGGTTAAGTATTTCCTTGAAAAGAGATAAAACTGAGCCAAAGATCCAGGGAGATAAGTAAAAAATGCAGCTCCCTTAGTGAAGCTTAATGCTAACTTTTCAATGTGTTAATATAATTTAAGTCATTTAAAGGCTCATCCACATATATTAAGGGTGCTTTTCACTAGGGAGATGTCCCCAAGCCATGGGAGTCAGAACACATGACCTAATGATCAGACATTTCAATATGAGAGTGAAGGAAGCTACATTGCAGAAATATCCTTACTAGATATTTAGTATTCTATGGCACAGTAAACCAATTTTTTAAAATTGCTGAATATCCTGCAAGTATCTCATTTCCTTTCATCACAAAACTTTACCATGACCTGTGTCACATCTGCCCAGTGGTCATCAGGAGAGGGCTAAACAGAATTTGGAATGCTCGAACCATCCAATATAGTTAACATTAATCAATATTGAGTTATAGGATTGAGGATACAGAAGGAAAAAAGATATTTCCTAACTAGTAGTGGCAATGAAGAAGGCCGGAGAACTATACAAATTCCACTTATGTAAACATTATGTGTGTAACTGGTAAAAGTGATTAGTGACAGAATAACTTAATGTAAAATATCTGAAACTTAAAAAAAAAGTTGTTGTTGTTGACTGTTGCAGCTGTGATTTTTCTTGTGAACAGGTAGGATGGGGATTGAAATGTTGCCAATTCCTTTTTCTCTATCCCTTTTGCTAGGACTAGTCAGGAGCCATTTGCTTCCACCTAAAAAGTTGAGTATACTTGTATAGCTTTCCTTATAGTTCCTTAACTTGTCTTCATACTGCTACAGTTTAGTGGGCAAATGCCTGAAAGAGATACCACTTCCTGAGGGAACTGAAATCCATCCCTATATTAGCAATATAATACCAATTAGGTTGGAAGGGCCCATAATGATAGAAGTCCAGATAACATTAGAGTTAAAGAGTAGACAATCAACCCCAAGGAAATTTGGAATCCAACTCTATCAGTTAAATGTTTAGCATTACAATTTAAGAGAACTCAACTGATTATAGATGTAGTCCATAATAAGCTAGTGGTACTCCTTTACTGTTAAAAGTAAGTTCAAAGGCTTATGACACTCTTTAGGTTTGGAAAACCCTAAATCCTACAAATAGTCTACCTGGGGAAGACTATTTTGATGGGGAAGGGAAAGTGGAACAAGCATTTATTAAGTGCTATCAAATGTTTCAGGAATTCTGCTAAATGCTTTACATATATTATTACCTCAATTAATCCTCCCAGAAATCCAGGAAGGGAAATGTTATTATCCCAATTTTACAGTTGAGGAATCTGAGGAAGAAGAGTGTTAAATGACTCAAAGAGATTCACATAGCCATTAAGTGTCTGAGATTCTATTTGAACTAATTCTTCCTGATTCCAGACCCCAAATTCTATCCCATTTTACCACCCACTTGTCTCATAGCTGACCCCCATTTACCAAATCACTTATGTTGTACTTTTTCCAAGTACTGTCCCAAACACAGGATCCTCTCTCCAAGGTACTTATAATCTTGAGAGACCAATGCTCTTTGAAGCCATTATCCCTTGAGCAAAAGGTTGAATGAAATATTTGGTAGGCACAAAGGAGTGGCCAGATTAAATGAGTGTTAGGCTTCTGGAACCATAAAGTGGTCATTTACTATATTACTTTTATAAAACAATGGACTGTTGTTGGCCCCTAGTTGCTACTGAATAGATAATATAGTAATCTACTATTATCTTTTGCTCTAAGTTACCCACTATAAGCAATGCAAGCCGGATGAGGCAAGGAGGTTGTTGTCATTACTAAATGAAAATGACACATTCAACATCATGCTCTCCTGGGGTCTCATGGTCTCAGCATCTTTCATGAAGAGATTGGGATCTTCTTAGATGCTGAGACCTCCAGTCTTCCATCTGGTACTTTGCCTCATCCACTAGTCTAATTAGGAATAGCTATAAGGAATTACCTCTTGAGGAACAATAATTTTCCTTACCCATGGCATTAGTCACCTATTATTATGAAGAAATTATATACAGGAGGTAATAATCGAATTACAAATGACATTCTGAGGGATGGGGTCTTGGTAAGTTCTTCCAGTAAGATATATGAGCTGCATGGTTGGCACATGAGGAGTTGGGCAGAAACATTTTTATTCATATTAATTTCTCAATGATGCCCATGGATATATTTGAGAAAAAAACAATTAAAGACTTTCCACTTCGGAGTTAGGGGCAATGGATGGGTTTTGCTGATATTTCCTACGGCATTCTGTTGTTTACAAAGCATATTAGTGCCCATGAGATATATCATATGCCTTCTGCTGAATAGAATAATCAGATTGGTGCCCTCAGAAGCACAACAGAGATTGGGGACTGGGTCTACCATCAATCTAGTCAGAAGCTGCAATGCTATACTATGGTTAGTATGGAACTGTAATGATCCCCTTAACAAAGAACAATGCTGTCAATTTTGCTCAACAGGGCATTTCCTGCTATTCATAGCATTCCTCTTTGTAAGTTGTTTAATCCAAAGGGCTAGAGATATAAAACTAACTTCTGTGGAGTCAAGGATTGTATGTTTTAGTAGAATTCCCATTACCCTTCAAGAATGTCTTTCTGACCTAGCATTGACAACTTCTGGTCCTTCTGGATAAATTCAGAAGCAAAAGAAGAAGTGGGATACACAATATTTTGATTCAATATTACCAAGAATTGTATTCCTTTTGTTCTTGTCAGTAAAATTGTTTTTTAATGTATTTTATGGTCTAGGAGAATTTCATATTCTAATCCAATTCCTGAATCACTAATTAGATAAGACAGGAGGAAATGGTAGGGGTCATCTAGAGAAGTCAGGAAGAAATAAGAGTCATGGTTACTAGTAGACAGATTGGTTTTGAAGAAGAAAGGCAATCTCTTTATCAAAGAATAGAAGAAAGAAAGAGTCAAGAGACAGTAAGATGAGGAGGAAGGAAGAAAAGACAGCCTGCAGAGAAGAAGAGATTCCATGGGAGGCTAGAGAGAAGATATTTGGAATAGCCATTTTAGTAAGTGGGATAGAAAAATGATTAAGGAAGAATAAACATTTATAATATAATCTAAGGGAGAAAGGAAGACAATAACTACACAAGTAATATGAATTAAGAAATATATAGAAGGCATACAGTATAAAGAAAAACAAAAGAAGGAGAGACCTAGGCTTTGAAACTACTGTGTGGCTAGGGACAGAGCATATAATTTGTCTGGGTCTCAGTTTCCCCATCTGTAACGCAGTGATAATACCTAGATTAATGTTTATAACCCACAAAGTTGTTGTGAGAATAACACGAAATAATGTATTTAAGTCATTTTCAAACTTTAATGCCTTGGCAACAAAAATAGATTGTATTTAAATGAAAGAGAAAAAATCAAACAACATAATATTAAAAATTTTAGGGGGAAACCATGTTCAACATAGAGAAGTTTTATGGGAAAGGCAGCATTTTATTGCGGTTCTAAAATAAAAGAATGATAGCAACAGATATACAAATAAGAAGTTCTAAGTATGGTGACAGTTTGGACAGAGTAATGGTACCAAGAGAAGCCTGAAGAAAATGGAGGACAGAAAATAGTCCAGTTTGGCTGCAACAGAATGGGTGAAGGGGAATAGGATAAAGCGCTATATATATATATATATATATATATATATATATATATATATATACACATACACACATACATATATATGTATAAAGACATATATGTATATAAGATATATATATGTATATATACACGTATATATATACATATATAGACAAAGGATAGACTGGAATGAAGATCTCTAATAATGATGTAAGAGAAAAAAAAAGGAAGGCCTAAACCAGAATGGTTAAAGTGGAAGTAAAGAGGAAAAACTATATGCAAGAAGTATGAAAAAGGCAGAAGCACTTATTTCCTACTGCTGAGGAAGCTGAGTTCAGTGAATTATGTGGGAGTTTTGAACTGTAATAGAGCTAAAGTGGATCACATATTCTCATTAAGTCTGGCAACTTATGATTATTTATGGTGATCCCTTTAGGGTGAAAGCCTACCAAGCTTCCCAATGAGAGGTGAACCAGTCTTTTTTGGAAAAACAGAAAAGTTGGAGTTTTTGTTCTGATCATTATTGGAATCAGGCCTGTAATTAGCCACTGAATTTCAAGCTTGGGTGAAATAGGGAGATCTACTCTCAAAAACCAATTCCACCATCATCACCAAAACGGAAAAATGGTAGAAACAATAGAACTAAGCAGTTGATTAGACTTTTAGAGTAAAAAAAAGGGAAATAAAAGATAAAACTGGGAAAATGGTGGTGCTATTGATTGGAACTGAGAAAGTAGGTACAGGCATATGTTTAAAAAGTAAGGCTCTCTCAACTTTAAACAAGTTGAGGTATAAATAGGAAATATAGATAGAGACAATTAACAGAATTCTGGGGTAACAATATAGATGTGGAAATCACTTGCATAGAAATGTATTTGAAGCCTTGGGAGTAAATAAGAAAGTAGAGAAAAGGAAAAACATATAACAAAGAGTTGGTATACAATCATGTTTAAGAGACAGAATGATGAAAAATTAGCAAGATCCAGGACTGATTAGGGAAAACTACCAGGGGAAAAAGCATGATGGCATGATGTCAGACAAGCCAAGTGAGTTAGAATCAAGAAATAGTAAAAAAAAAAAAAAAAAAAAGATGAAGTGTAGAAGTGTAAATATACTTTGGATTCAGCAATCCAGGGACCTTGGAGAAAGCTGTAGTAGTAAAGACACAAGCAGAGAAGCCAGAATTTTATGGAATGAGCGAGTGCTCGGAAAACAATACAGTGAACATGAACTGCTCATTCTAGGAGCAAGCACACTTTTCTCAGGATGGGGAAAGACAGCACCTGGTAGGTGAGAAAGAGGGATTGAAGATGCATAAGAAGGGATGTCAGCATCACTGTTAGAAACGATTAACAGCAGCAAGTCTCCCCTCACCGTTTTCTTGTGGATCTTAACAACTACCAAAGCTGTCTACACGGTCACCTCTGTCTTTGTAGATGTCAGTCATATAATTATCCCAACCACTTCATCTGCTGCCATCTCAGTACAGAGAAGCCAGGAACATCTTGTTTCCATGAAAGTTTCCATGAAAGCATGAAATGCTGCACATTTAAAGATTATCCTGGCTGTGTTTTTAAAAACTGTAAGATGATGGAGCAGAGTTCCCTCAAGTCAAACTCCTCTAAACATATATCAAAAATATGCCAGAATGAATCCAGAATTACAGAATGAGGAAATCCAGAATTCAGATTTCACAGTGAGTCTCTACTCCAATACAGGTAGACATATGCAGAAAGGGAGGTTTATGGATGCTGGGTGCTCTCAAGGAGGGATACCCAATACAGATAAATGATGAAGGTAAGAAGCCAGCAGAAGCAGTTTGGATCAGACCCCAAATTCGAAGCAGGGTCTCACTTATCTAGTGCAGCCTGTAGAGGAGAAATGAAAGGAAAAAATATCAGAAGAGAGAGAAGCCTAAAATTCTACCAGTTTGGACTAATAGAGGTTTCCAGCTAGCTAATGCAGGTGGAGTCCAGTATCAGTCTACTCTTGCTCAGACTCAAACCCAGTTTATGAACTTGCACAGTTCAGAGTGGAAATGGGAGGAGCAATCAAATTTTCCCCTGGGTTTGGCCACTTTGGGAGTACAAAAAGCTTGCAGGTCCCAAACCTGTCCCTGAAATCCTGAAATAGAATAGCATTCAATACCCCCAAGAAAGGATCAACAGGATCATCCCAGACCTTTCCTCCAAAATAATGCAGAAGGATTATTTCAGAAAGGCCTGAAGAGACGTGCATGAAATGATGCTAAGTGAAATGAGCAGAAGCAGAAGATCATTGTACACGGCAACAACAAGACTATACGATGATTAATTCTGATGAATTTGACTCTTTAAAACAATGAGATGATTGAGGCCAGATCGAATGATGTTGAAGAGAGCCATCTACACCCAGAGAGAGAACTAAGGGAATTGAGTGTGGATCACAACATAGCATTCTTACTCTTTTTGTTACTGTTCACTTGCATTTTGTTTTCTTATGCATTTTCTTCTCTTTTTGGTTTAATTTTTCTTATGCAGCAAGATAATTGTAAAAATATGTTTACATATATTGGATTTAACATATATTTTAATATGTATAACATATATTGGATTGCTTGCTATCTAGGGGAGGGGGTGGAGGGAAAGAGGAGAAAATCTGAAAGGCTATGCAAGGGACAATGTTGAAAAATTATCTGTGCATATGTTTTTAAAATAAAAAGCTTTAATAAAAATAAAGTTGGGAAGGACCTTCAAAAATAATGCAGGGGATAACACATTCTAAAGTGAATAGAAAGTAGACTGGAAGAATAGGTAAGCAAAAAAAATGAGTTACTATGATGACAAGGATGCTCAAGACAAAAACACAAAAGACAATGACTATAAAAAATCTACAAGTAATGCTTCAAAAATTTTATTTTGATAGGAACATAAAATTTATAGAAGAAATTAAGCAACAGTTTTTAAAGTTTTTTTTTATAAATGTTACAATAGTCCTTGAAGAGTAATTGAGAAACAAAATGAGAGATATAGAAGAAAAAGTGGAAAAGAAATTAACAGCTTGACCAATTGTTAGAAAAGTTAGGTATGATAGATCTATGGAGAAAGTTGAATGGAGACAGTAGGGAGTTTACTTTTTTCTCAGCAGTCCATGGAACCTATACAAAAATTGACCATGTGTTAGGGCATAAAAACCACAAAATCAAATGCAGAAAGGCAGAAATAGTAAATGCATCCTTTTCAGATCATGATGCAATAAAAATGACATGCAATATAAGGCCAGGAGAAAATAAACCAAAAGTTAATTGGAAATTAAATAATCTAATCCTGAAGAATGAATGGGTGAAAGAGCAAATCATAGACACAATCAATAATTTCATCCAGGAGAATGACAATAAGGAGACAACATACCAAAATTTGTGGGATACGGCTAAAGTGGTTATAAGGGACAATTTTATATCTCTAGATGCTTACTTGCATAAAATAGAGAAAGAAAAGATCAACTAATTGGGCTTATTATTAAAAAAAACTGTGAAAAGAACAAATTAAAAACCCTCAAATAAATACCAAATTGGAAATTCTAAAAGTAAAAGGAGAAATTAATAAAATTGAAAATAAGAAAACTATTGAATTAATAAATAAAACTAAGAGTTGGTTCTATGAAAAAACTAACAAAATAGATAAGCCTTTAGTTAATTTGATACGAAAAAGGAAAGAGGAAAATCAAATTGTTAGTCTCAAGAATGATAAGGGAGAACTTTCCTCCAATGAAGAGGAAATTAGAGCAATAATTAGGAGTTACTTTGCCCAACTTTATGCCAGTAAGTTTGATAATTTAAATGAAATGGAGGAATATCTACAAAAATATATATTGCCCAGGTTAACAGAAGAGGATATAAATTATTTAAATAGCCCCATATCAGAAAAAGAAATAGAACAAGCTATTAATCAACTCCCTAAGAAAAAATCTCCAGGGCCAGATGGATTTACATGTGAATTCTACAAAACATTCAAAGAACAATTAATTCCAATACTACACAAACTATTTGAAAAAATAGGGACAGAAGGTATACTGCCAGAATCCTGTGAGACCGATATGGTGCTGATAGCTAAACTAGGTAGGGTGAAAACAGAGAAAGAAAACTATAGACCAATTTCCCTAATGGATATTGATGCAAAAATTTTAAATAAGATATTAGCAATGAGATTACAGAAAGTCATCCCCAGGATAGTACACTATGACCAAGTAGGATTTATACCAGGGATGCAGGGCTGGTTCAATATTAGGAAAATTATCAGCATAATTAATTATATTAATAAGCAAACTAACAAAAACCATATGATTATCTCAATAGATGCAGAAAAAGCATTTGATAAAATCCAACACCCTTTCCTATTAAAAACATTAGAGAGTATAGGAATAAATGGGCTTTTCCTTAAAATGATCAGTAGCATCTATTTAAAACCATCAGCAAGCATCATATGTAATGGAGACAAACTAAAACCATTCCCAATAAGATCAGGAGTGAAACAAGGCTGCCCACTGTCACCATTACTATTTAATATTGTATTAGAAATGTTAGCTTTAGCAATAAGAGAAGAAAAAGAGATAAAAGGAATCAGAGTAGGTAATGAAGAAACCAAATTATCACTCTTTGCAGATGACATGATGGTATACTTAGAGAACCCTAGAGACTCAACTAAAAAACTACTAGAAACAATTCACAACTTTAGCAAAGTGGCAGGATTCAAAATTAATCCACATAAATCATCAGCATTTTTATATATTACCAACAAAGTTCAGCAGCAAGAGATAACAAAAAGAAATTCCATTCCAAATAGCAGATGATAGGATAAAATATTTGGGAATCTATCTACCAAGGAAAAGTCAGAAACTATACGAACTAAATTACAAAACAGTTTCCACACAAATAAAATCAGACCTAATCAATTAGAAAAATATTAAGTGCTCAAGGGTAGGCAGAGCGAACATAATAAAAATGACAATACTACCCAAACTAATCTACTTATTTAGTGCCATAACAATCAAACTCCCAAGAAATTATTTTAGAGATCTAGAAAAAATAGTAGCAAAGTTCATTTGGAAGAACAAAAGGTCAAGGATTTCAAGAGAATTAATGAAAAAAAAAAAAGGCAGATCAAGGTGGCCTTGCTATACCAGATCTAAAACTATATTATAAAGCAGCGGTCATCAAAACTGTTTGGTACTGGCTAAGAAATAGAGCAGTCAATCAGTGGCACAGGATAGGATATCAGGACAATCTAGGCAATAACCTTAACAATCTAGTATTCGATAAACCAAAAGACCCCAGCTTTTGGGATAAATACTCACTATTCGGCAAAAACTGCTGGGAAAATTGGAAACTAGTGTGGAAGAAATTAGGGCTTGACCCATACCTAACACCACATACCAAAATAATATCTAAATGGGTTCATGATCTAGATATAAAGAGGGACTTTGTAAGCAAGTTAGAGGAACGTAATATAGTTTATCTCTCAGACCTGTGGAGATGGAATAAATTTATGTCGAAAGAAGACCTGGAACTCCTAATTGAACACCAGATGGATAATTCTGATTATATTAAGTTAAAAAGTTTCTGTACAAACAAAACAAATGCAGACAAGATTAGGAGGGAAGCATCAAATTGGGAAATCATCTTTACATTTAATGGTTCTGATAAAGGCCTCATTTCTAAAAGATATAGAGAATTGTCTCATATATATAAGAATTCAAGCCACTCTTCAATAGATAAGTGGTCAAGGGATATGAACAGACAATTTTCAGATGATGAAATTAAAACCATCTCTAGTCATATGAAAAGTTGCTCCAAATCACTATTGATCAGAGAAATGCAAATTAAGACAACTCTGAGGTACCACTACACACCTGTCAGATTGGCTAAAATGACAGGAAAAGATAACGATGAATGTTGGAGGGGATGTGGGAGAACTGGGACACTAATACATTATTGGTGGAACTGTGAACGGATCCAACCATTCTGGAGAGCAATTTGGAGCTATGCTCAAAAAGTTGTCAAACTGTGCATACCCTTTGACCCAGCAGTGTTTCTACTGGGCCTATATCCCAAAGAGATCTTAGAGGATGGAAAGGGACCCACATGTGCAAGAATGTTTGTGGCGGCCCTTTTTGTGGTGGCTAGAAACTGGAAACTGAAGGGATGCCCATCAATTGGAGAGTGGCTGAATAAATTATGGTATATGAATGTTATGGAATATTATTGCTCTGTAAGAAACGACCAGCAGGACGATTTCAGAGAGGCCTGGAGAGACTTGCATGAACTGATGCTGAGTGAAACGAGCAGAACCAGGAGATCATCATACACAGCAACAACAGTATTACATGATGATCAATTCTGATGGACATGGCTCTCTGCAACAAAGAATTGTCTCAAACCAGTTCAAATTGTTCACTGAAGAAAACCATATACACCCAGAGAGAGGGAAATGAAATATGGACCAAAATGTAACATTTTCATGATCTCTATTGACATTTGCTTGCATTGTGTTGCCTTTCTCTGATTCTTTTTTTTTTCTTGTAGATAGGATTTTTCTTGCATAACTTCTCAAGCATTTCAACATTATTAACATGTAGTGGACTTCCTGCCATCTATGGGAGGGGAGGGGACTGGGGGTAAAATTTGTAATGGAAAGCTTTGTAAAGATCAATGTTGGGGAACTACCCATACATATGTTATACAAATAAAAAGCTTTAATAAAAATAAATAAATAATTTAAAAAAATAAATTAACAGCTTGACAAAAGAAGTATAATATATAGCCCAAGTAACAAACTCCCAGAAAACTTAGAGCGGAATAAATAGAAGCTGATGACTTCATGAGACAACAAGACATACTAAAAGAAATCAAATTTTTAAAAAAGAAAATGTAGGAAATCTCATGGCAAAAACAACTGACAAGAAAAACACAGATCAGAAAGAAAAAAAATTAAGAATTGTTGAACTATCTGAATATCGTAATCAAAAAAGAGCCTAGAAACCACATATCAAGAATCTTAAAAGAAAATTGCCCAGAACCCTTAGAACTAAAAAACAGAGTAAAAATAAAAAGAATCCATAGGAACTTCCTGAGAGAAACACCAAAATAAAAAACTCTCAAGAACAACAGAGTCAAAATCCAGAGCTTCTAAGTCAAAGAAAAATACTATAAACAGCCAGAAAGAAGTCACAGTCAGGATCACACACACTATTTAGCAGTCACTACCATAAAGGCGTGGAGAACTTGAAATATGATATTCTAGAAGGCAAAAGACACAGCCTTGGAAGCAATAATACCTTACCTAGAAAAATCGAATATAATATTATGGGGCAGGGAGAGGGAGGAAAGAAATAAATTATAATGAACTAGAGGACTTTCAACCATTCCTAATAAAAAAGAGCTTCAGAGAAACTCTGAAATTCAAATATAGGATAGAAGAACAACACAAAAAAAGGTAAATAAGAATGATCAATAATAAAGGAACAAAAGAGAACAAACAGCTTACATTCAAATATGGGGAGATGATTCCCTATCCTCACCTCGGGGATTATAAAGGGAGACCAACTGAACAAAGCCAAGCTTCTGTTCTGTCTTAGTGATTTTATGAAAAGAATGGAACAAGAAGAGAAGAGGAATACACAGTGTAGGAGTTTGTACATGGTAAAAGAAAAGGAAAGTTATATCACATAGAATACACAAGGAGAAATCTATTAAACAAGAAAGAGATAATGGGGGAAGGAGGCTGAAATTTTAAACTCACTCTAAACTGATCTGGTCTGAAGAAGAAACAATAAATACATGTACATAGGTACAGAAATACATCTCACTTAACAGAGAAATAGGAGGAAAAGGCAAAAAAAAAGTGGATTGGGGGATTTAGAGGTAGAATAGATTAAGATAGGTAGAAGTCCTAACCAAAACAAACTCTAAGGATAGATAAAAATACTTACAGTTCTTTTTGAGATAGCAAAGAATAGAAACCTGACATTCCCCATAAATTGGGGAATAAATGAAAAACTTATATAAATGTGACAGTACTATTATGTGGAATTTTTTTAATGCAATGACCAACCAGACGATCAGGATTCCAGAGGACTAATGAGAAAACATGCTACCTTCCTTCCTAATAGAGAGGTAAAGAACTTAGAAAGAAGAATAAAATAGGAGTGAGAGGATGACTAATATGGAAACTTGTTTTAATTAACTATACATCTTTGTAATGAGTTTTTTCTTATGTTCTCTATTGGGGAAGATGGATCCTAGCTTACTGAAATAAATAAACTATTTTAAACAAAAATAACTTGAAGAATACAATTTTCTGCCAAACAATTTTCCACTTAATTTGTTTTAATAGATTTAATATAGATCTTCTCTAAGGCAATCTGAAAGTTTTAGACTAAGTTAGACAATACTACTGACTTACCCTCACTACATGCTTATTTATTGTCTCAAATAACTTTAGTAGATTAGATAGAATCCATAATCCTTTTCCTGTTTCCCCATAAATTGTTTACTTAACTATTCAATGCTTTTACTCTTCCTGATAAAGCAAAGCTTTTCTACATAGAAATGACACATGACTATATAGTTTCCAGGATTCACTGGAACCCTTACAGAAGATAACTCACTGACAACATACAATCCTCTAGTACAGAGGTTTTTAAGTGAGAAGTCCCACATGATGACCTACCCTCAATTTCATTTTTGATTTCCTTTAAGACTCTGAGGAGGGAGACCACCTAGGTTGCATGAATATAAAATTGTCACTCTCAAACTCACTTTCTTCTGAACTAAAGAATTAAACTCAATGAGAAAGTAACTAAACTGTTTTATAAAGACTTGCAAAATAATGTAAAAATTGTCCAGTAGGTTCCTCATAATTTGGTAACTTATATGTTCTAAGGAATCTAAAAATCTTCCGAACTATTTTGTTTAGTTGATTCTTAGAACATAAAATTAAGGAAGAGAAGTACACAAAAATAATTTTGTTTCACTCTTAAAATCAGATGATCTATACATGCCAAAATTACAGCTGATTTTACTTTTGACAGAAGGAAGCAAATGCTAAGCTCACTTAATCTGTCTGAGTTCTCATTAGCACAACACATTCCACAAAATTAAGTGCTATGGTCTCATGATACCCTGTGGAGGGTTAGCTGACTTAGTTGAAAAAGCATAAGCAATTTTCACTGAGATACTGATTTAAGTCCAGTTTGAAATTTTATTTTAATACATGGATTCCATCTCTTTCACCAAGAATAATCTATACTAAATTACTAAAAGCAACAAACAACATGTACATCTATGCTGTATTTGTTCAATAATGTACCAATATCCAACCAGCATAAAGAATAAATTATCCTAACTCCCTAAGAGGGTAGTCTTTTAGACTATCAGCAGGACTGCTAGAAACCTGCAGGCAAGAAAACCATACATACTGTGAGCTTTCAAAATCCCTTACTTGGCCCTGGGGTTTGGTAATAGAATTGGGAAATTCTCACTTCAAAGTTATTAGGTCTACACCAATGGATGCTACCGTTTCCCAGCTGCCCTTTTTTGGTGAATAGTAAGAAGGAAAGATGATAGTCTCAAGCAAACTTGAATTATGTAAGTTTCTATGCCCAAGGGGCTACAAAACTGGGCATACTTTGATCCAGCAGTCTTACTACTGAATCTGTATCCCAAAGAGAATTTAAAAGAGGGAAAAAGGATTCATATATGCAAAAATGTTTGAAGCAGATCTTTTTGTTGTGGCAATGAAATGGAAAAAGATTAGATGTCTATCATCTGGGAAGTGGCTGAATAAGTTATGGTATATGAATGTAATGAAATATTATTGTTCTATAAGAAGTGATGAGCAAGCTGATTTCAGAAAAGCCTGGAAAGACTTACATTAACTGATACTTAGTAAAGTGAGTAGAACCAGGAAAATTTTGTTCATGGTTACGTGAAGGAATTGGCTCTCAATAAATTGGTGATTCAAAGCAATTATAATAGACATGGGATGGTAAATGCTATCCAAATCTAGAGAGTAAACTATAAATACTGAATGTGGATCAAAAAAACAGTATTTTCACCTTTTGTTTGTTTGTTTTCTTTCTCATAGATTTTTTCCCTTTTGGTCTGATTTTTCTTTCACAACATGACAAATACAGAAATTTATTTAAAAGAAATACACATATTTAATCTGTATCAAAGTGCTTGATGTCTTGGGAAGGGGGAAAGAGAGAAAGGGAGAAACATTTGGAACACAGTCTTACAAAAATGAACATTGAAAACTGTCTTTGCACATGTCTAGAAAAATAAAATACTATTAAAAATTTAAATTATCTAAATTTCTATCTGGAAAAGGGGGAGAAGGAGGTGAAAAGGGGGATGGAGAGGGTCAAAAAGGAGAAAAGGAAGGAGAAGGATAAGGAAAGGAAGGAGAGGGAGGAGAGGAGGAGGAAGAAGAGGGAGACCATGTCTATTGTCCAAAAACTTTAGACTATGACCTTTCTTGCGTGAAATAAAAATGTTCCTTCCTGTCTTTATCATGTATCCCATTTAGCTAACACATTAGGTCATGAGCTATATAGATCGATGTCAAGACTGGTTTAGTAGAAAGAACAGTACTTTTAGATCCCAGTTCAAGTCTCATTTTTACTACTTTCTATGAAACAACTCATTTAAATGTCAGCTAACAAAATTACAGTAATGATTAGAGACCTTTTGCTTCTTTCTTCTTTCTCCCCTCCAGACATTACAACAAAAATTCATTACTCATATTGCCTAGAATGAGAATGGATTATTTTCATGAGCCTCAAGCTTACTCTTAAAAGAAATACAAAATGTATCTAAGATTGGAAAACGTGATTATCTTAGAATACATTATTAAGGAGACTTTTTCTTTTAGAAGTTCAAAAGTTATTTCATTCCTTGAATCTAAAGTAGCAAATTGGATGATTCATGCATTTATATTCAATTTTATATCATAGTTATAACATCCCATGATGGCAAGGATGAGGTTTTACTGGAAAGAGAATTGGACTTGGCATTTGCAAGACTGATTCAAATCATGCTTATGTGACTCTCAGTAAGTCCCAACCTTCTGGGCCTCAGTATTTTAAGTAATAGCTTTTTATTTTCAAAATACATGCAAAGATAGTTTTCAACATTCACCCTTACAAAACCTTGTGTTTCAAATGTTTTCCCCTCCCTTTCCTCACCCCTCTCCTAGACAGCAAGTAATCCAATGTTAAACATGTAAAATTCTTCTATACTTATTTCTTCTACATTTATTATGCTGCACAAAAACAATCAGATGAAAAAAGGAAAAAAAAGAGGAAAAAAAACAAAAAGCAAACAACCACAAAAAAGATGAAAAAATTATGTTTTGATCCACATTCAGTCCCAACAATTCTCTCTTTGGATGCAGATGGCTCTCTTTATCGCAAAGTCTGTTGGAATTGTCCTGAATTATCTCATTGTTGAAAGAGTCCCGTCCATCAGAATTGATCATCACATAATCTTGTTGTTCTATATATAATGTTCTCTTGGTTCTGCTCCCTTCCCTTAGCATCAGTTTATGCAAGTCTTTCCATGTCTCTCTGAAATCATCTTGCTGATCATTTCTTACAGAACTATAATATTCTATAACATTCATATAACTTATTCAGCCATTCTCCAACTTGATGGGCATCCATTTACCAGTTCCTTGCCATTACAAAAAGAGCTGCTACAAACATTTTTGCCCATGTGAATCCTTTTTCCCTTTTTTATGATTTCTTTGGGAAACAGGTCCAGTAGAGATATTGTTGGATCAAAGGATATACACAGTTTGATAGCCCTTTGGGCACAGTTCCAAATTGTTCTCCAGAATGGTCCTCAGTTTTCTTCTCCATAAATTGAGAGGGCTGGAGTGAATGGCCTGTAAGGTTACTGACATCTCTAATTCTATGAATCGAGTCAAATTTCTACTTCATTTTCCCTCAGTACCTAACAAAGTTCTTTGAACACAGTATTCACTTAATAAAGTTTTGCTGGAAATGAATACCCTCTTCCCCCAAAACATGAATTTTTTTGTGTGTGTGTTTCTCTCTCTGACTTTCTCTCTCTCTGTCTCTCTCACAGCTATGAAAATTAATTCTTTTACTTAACTTTCTAGAATATTCAAATGGAAGAATTATAATAGAAGCCACAGCCTACCCTAAATAGTTTTTTCTTATTTCTCTGTCCTGTCTTTTTTCCCCACTTAATATTTTTTGCTTAGAAATTTGCTTTCTTCAACCTTTACCTACCTTTTCACCATATGATTATATGCCATTTTTTTCATACCTTTCTGATGTATATCAATGACAATTGTTAAGGGAAAGTGGTGAACATGAAAGAAAAAAACTAAAGCAAGGTAAAATTGATTGTACCTACAGTGGTAATAAGGAAACACTACAAAGGGGCTGAGTTGGCGATTTATTTTCAAACAATAAATAAAGAACCCCACTTATGACTGTCATGTATCATATGGGAAAGTGATAGTACATATTCAAAGTATTTTAAGTGGCCCCTTAAAATCAGAGTTTTATTATTTCATCAAAAAATAAACACTTTAGATACAGTAACTAACAATCCTATGAAATAAATACTTTTGAATAACCAAACTCATTATCATATTATAGTACAGAATAACTTTAATGATGCTAATTTAGAGCTTTTGAATTATAAGCATTCTTCTAGATGATTGCCTTTAGAAAATAACATTTGTTTCAGTCCACCTAAATCTACATACACTTGCAAATTTCATGCTAAAATCAGAAGGTCTTAGGAATCCAATCCTCTCATTTCACAGATGAGGAAAACTGAGGTCAAAAAGTATTAAGAATAGTGTTTTAGTCCACCATCACTCTTTAAATTATTTTTTCACAAGTCTTGATAACCCTGCAACGAAGGGTAAAGATTTGTTTAGAAAGCTGCTAGCACTCTTTAATTTTTAAAGAACTCTTAGGCACCTGAATTTATTACAGTATAGGAGGGCTTCTGAAACCTTTTCCACTGGCAGCTTTTTTTCACCCAAGTAATTTTTATGCAAACCCAGTTTATAAGTATATACAATAGGTATACAAATCAACGTTTATTGATAATAAATCAAAGTTTCACAATCCCTACTTTTGGTTGTATGACTCCATATAAGGTTAAGACCCACAGTTTAATTAGCAGGAGATTTAGTTTCTGGTCTTAATTCATCCACTAACTAGCTTTATAATCTTGAATAAACCCAAGATATTTCATTAAGCTTCATATTCGTCCTTTCCAAAATGAGAGGTTTATGAGAGAGAACCTCCAAACTCCTTTCTATATTTAAAATTATCTTCTATAATTCTAAAAATTGTTTGATAATATGCAGTATATGCTTTTAATAATAAACAATATAGCCTACTACGCACTTTCTGATTATTCTAAGGGAGTACCTACAAAATAAAAGGCAGGGTAAAAATTTGGCATCTATTCAAAGAATTTGTTTGTGTTTCACTAAAACTTGATTGTTTTGACCTGAATTTGTACATCATATTATTCTGAATACTGAGCTACATTTCCCAGATGCTAGGACCTCACATAAAAAGACATAAGAAAAAAACTTCTTTTGAATTCCTTGCAAATAACCAACTCCAGTCTCCAATTATTATAGGTCTTTCTCAACTCTAAGACATGTAAAAGTTGATTTGAAGATTCTGATCACAACTTTTATAACAAAAAATCGCTACCATTCAAAGGTATAGATCTGCCTACTTAGAGTGCTGCTTTTTCAGTTTTAATTTAGTCTCTCTGATGTCCAAGTAAGGCACCAATATACCACCAACTGAATCACCTGTATGCCAATGCAAACAATATCTGATGAAACAGTCTAGTTAAACAACAGGAGTCAGATATATTCACACTATTTAAAAACAAAGGATAAATTGTTTTAGAAACTATATGAGACAGTATTCAAAGTATATAATAAGTAATTCCATCAATGAGCATATCTCAACTCTTGGAAATATGACTTGACAATGAACCTTCTAAATAGCTATTAGTTTCATTAGCATTCCTTAATTGGTCTTAAACACTTTAAGATCCTAAAAAACTCTAAATATTATGTCATATTGAGTCTATGGGCAAGGAGCTATTCATATGCAAATAAGCTTTCTCTCTAAACTCCAAAATACAGGTCAAAATTACTTACACTTTGATTCAGAGTTATTAATAAAGTTAAATTCTTTTTTACCTATATAGTTCACTTAGGTGAATTGAATGTTTTCATCCTGAATGATATTAATGAAAAAAAATTGAATTTTGTATAATGGAATGTATAGAATGGAATGGAATGAATTAAACTCTAACCAAAATTCATCTGTGACTTAAAATAGATCCATCTTTTAAAAAGTGTACTTCAAGTCAATTTTTCAAGTTTTCTAAATAGACTGAAATCTAGAAGATCGAACATTTATGATGTCTGGTTTTCTAGAACTTAAGACCAAAGTCATCAATTTCCACCTTTGCAAAGTGAGGGAATCTTGACTATGATATTTATGATCTTTTTCAGTTGCTGATTTCATGAAACATCATAGATATTAATTATAATAAAAGGGAATAAAATTAATAAGAAGCTCCAGAAAAATAACCTGTGTACTCCTGCTTCTGGGCAGGGAATGAACTACAGTACTGTAGAGATAGGATGCATTTCTGACAGATTAACGAAACTCCATCAAATGTGAAAAGTCTGATCTATAAAAAGATATGTTTGTCAAAATTATTTTTAAAGGATTCTAATCATAGTGTCACTTGAAGTTGTCATTTTAAAACCCACAGAAATCACAAACATAAAAGTTTAGTATAAAGGGGGAAAGGAAACATAGGTTTGATCTGATGCATTACAGAAAATCCCTTGGATCCCTAGTTTTTTCATTCCTAAAATAAGAAGGTTGATCTCCAGGGTGTCTTCCATGTCTGACTAGGAAAGATATTCTTAGATATTTAAATTCATATTATTTTTTTAAGTAGAGGAAGTTTGAATCATTACTTATAATTTGAGGATAACAGAAGAACTTCACTTAGACTTTATTTCATTTTCACTTGAAATAAACCACTCACCTCCTTACAGCATCTGCCATAACTGTGATTATGGATCCCTTGAAATCGTTATCAATGAATGAAATGTTTTTTGTTTGTTTTTTTTTTTTCCTCTCCCCCACCCCGGCCCCATCCTCATCCTCATTCCTTGTAACTTTTTCATGTTAACCTTAGATTAGCAGGTTAGTCAGAAAAGTATTTTTGTAGAAGGATCCTGGATCTATATATTTCGAGGTAGACATCACCCTCCAATGTTTGGAAGAGACTCCTTACGCTGCTTAGAAAGCATTAGTTGAAAGTTGTCATTTTGACTTTCCTTCTGTTCATTCATCCATGAGAATTTCTATCCTTCCTCTCCCATTACACACACGATTGGGCTCTATTATCAAACACCAAATGCCCTAAAGGTCAAAATCTCTGCGGGGTTAGGAGGACCAGCAGTTAAGGTCAAAGACAGAGTGGAGTTACTGGGAGTTTTAGTCTGACTCCGGGGGCAGGCAGCCAACATAACATGATGTGATCCTGTCTTCGTTTTGTGAATGGCTAGCCCTGACAGCCTCTGCCTGGCATAAGGGATCAACTGCTACAGCCTGTTACCAGACTAGTAAAGGGGATCACTTTTCTGGAAAGACTTTGGTGTTTTAAAGGACAATAATTGTTTAAAAATCGTTCTCATAGCACCCCTACCCAACGGGCATGCACACGCGCATAAACACACACGCCCCAGACCTCTCTCCGGAGTAAACACCGGAGAGGGGGGAAGGCAAGGCACACAGCGCCTGTTGCTGTAACTCACCTTCTGCTGCCTCCGGGCCATGTCGGTGGGCTGCTTGGCGTTGAACGGGTATGCTATACACCTCACTACAAAGACATAGAGCTGCAGGCGGATGCGCTTCTCGTTTTCCTCCTGTTGCTGTCGCTCCAGCTCCTCTCGCCCCTCGCTCAGAACCGAGGGGCTCGGGCTGACAGGTCTGGCGGTGCTGCTGCAGCCCGGGCGCCCAGGAGGGTCCCGCCGCCCTTCACGGAGAGGAGCCGCAGGCAGGGTTCGCTGGGAGCCCCCAGCCGCTACCAGCACATCTCGTCTCTCCTCTTCTACCCCTTCGTCCGACTCCTCTTCGCTGGAAGACGGGTCCAGCATGATGTCCGGGTGCCGTCCTCACCCCACCAGCGCCAGAGCCCTCAGGTCCGGGAAGGGAAAGCTGCGCTGCAGGAGAACGAAAGGGAAACCGGCCACAGCTTTCGGGACACGTCGAGTTTAGGCACCAGACTGTTTCCTACCACCAGGGCGAAAGGGGCGGGCAGGAGTTGGGGCGGGGGGGGGGGGGGGGAGGAGGAGGGAGAAAGGGAGGAAAAACTAGGGAGCCACCCGAGCGAGAGGGAATGACTAGGCGGGGTTTGCGAAGGGGGAAGTCGAGCCTGGTTGCCTTGGGAATTGTTCCTGCAGAGGTCCTTAGCCCCCCACAACCTAGCTGATAAGCGGCCCAGGAAGCCAGCCCTGGTCGCAGGTGGGGAACCTGTAGCGCCTACAACAAGCAACATGTGGAATGGAATATTAAGGAGCGCGGAACTGGAGGGGGAGGAGAGGGGTCCTGAGAGGAAGGAACAGGCGCACGCCGCATTCCCAAGTGCGCGCCGTTTGTAACCTTGATTAACTGGCTAGTTTAGGGAAAATCCCGGAGCTGAGACCAGGAGCTATGCTGGCGGCTCAAGCTGGAGGACACTCTGGGCCTGGTAGCCCTCCCTGCTTTCCCAGTTTCCCCAGAGTCCCTGGTGCTGGGCTGGCCAATGTGCAGGTGCTGAACTAGGGAGACAGCTATGACCGGACGCTCCCCACCCCCACCCCCGCAGGTATCTAGCAGTGGCAGCCCTAGTGGGGCCTCTCACCTGCACCTGCTCCAGCTGAGTGCCCTTCCCAACCCCCACCCCCGGCGGAAGTCTGAACTGACCCAGTATTCCAGTTTACTTTTGGAAGCGTATGGAGCAGACGCTTTTTTGTTGCGTATTGACATTTTAGACCTTTAAGAATTCACTCTCCCTGTTAAAAACTTATCTTGAGGCTCGGGCCACTATTCCCACCGTGTTAGCAGCGTCTGAAAGGTACCCCTGCCCCCTTTTTTTTTCTTTCTTGTTTTTTTTTTAACTTTTCTTTTTCAGAAAGACTGCCAAAATGGACTTTTAATTTGGAAAAAATATATATAGAGAGAGAACTCTAATTTAGCTCGGACATGCCTGGATTACTTGCGGAGTTGAAGTGAGAATATTAGAAAGTAGGTGTAATGTAAAGGCTGAGCAAAGTCTTAAACCTCAAGCCAGAAGGTAGAACACCACCACTGTCACTCGAGCTCATTTTGACTTAGGTAAGATGAAAGGTGTTAATGATCTTTCTGGAACTTTCCAACGTTATAAATCCTATGACATAATCTATGATGTCATGTCATGTCAGTTTCTTTATCTGTTAAAGGGGGCAGGGAGGATTGGCTGTTGCACAAATTAAGTATTTCACATATTGTCATCTATGTCACCCTCCTCCTCCTTTTAGAGACTGAAGCCCAGCAAAGGGAAGTGAATTGCTCAGTCAGTAAGTGAGACCAAATTTGAACACACTCTCCCCTATCCAAGTCCAGTGCTTTTATGCTTTCACTATATGTACCATGTTTCCTTTTAGATGAGTTTTAAATCGCATGCTCTTAGGACTCCAGTCTAAATGCTAGCCTAGGACTAATATTGGTGCTTTTCTCACTGTTTTCCCTCCTTAGCTAGATTGCTTCTAAATTACAACCAAAGCCTACCCTGCTAAACTTTTCACTTGAGTATTCAAGTATATAGTATTGGAGTTTTCTCTGGTGCATCTATTATCCGATTCTTTAGCGCCAATGAAAAGGGAAAGAAAGCCAAGGCACAGGATCCAATCCAACTTCAGTGCAACATAGTTTGGAAGTGAGACAGAGAAGTGAAATTAGGAGAAGATTATAGGACCAGAATTGATGTGATCTTTTCCTGTCTTAAAATAAGCAACTTCTATTTTTCCAGGCTACTCCCACACACTTAAGATAGATATTTGCAACTCTTTATTTCACTTATAGACTACCTAACATTATTCTGGATAACATAGCTTTATAGAATGCTTGCTTTCATCTTTTTATCTCTATGGAAGGACTGAGACAGACATGGGGCATGAACATAGATATATTCTTTTCTGAATTTCTTTAATACTGCTCTATTTCCCTGATCTGATACAATCTTTCATGTGTTTATTCACTTGACTCCTAGAAAATACTTTCTATCTGTTCCCACTTCATCCTTAAAAATCAAATAGTTAAACCTATTTAATATACACAACAATAATATATTATAAATTATTTGGAAATGTAAATAGTAGAAAGTATAATCTGGAGACACTAATGTAGTTGAAAGAGAATTTAGGCTATACAGTTTTCCAGGTACTAATTATTAATATATACTCCATATATACCTTTGCTGACCTGCAAATTTTAGAAAATTATCTAAGTCCAGTTTGTATGGGGAGGAGAGAGTTATATGTTTGGAATAGATTAACAGTAGCAGAAAAATTTTCTTGACTTCCATAATAAAACCTTGTGTAATAATATTTCTGGTGCTGATTTAGTATTTGTAACTTTTAAAGTGTGTGACTTCTAGAGCATTAATGAATAAATTTTTAAATTTCAAAAAAAATCGCTTTTACCCAACAATAGTTCATTTTCATTAGTTAGTATATTGAAATATATGTCCATTTTGGATTTCCCACCCCCAAAAAAGTAAGGAGATAAATGGTTTATCAAGATTCTATTATGTAAAGCTTTGGTAATACTTTTCAGAACAAATAAGAAATTTGGGATCACATTAACTAATTTTTTCTTTCAAAATTGAGAATTTGGGTTAATCATTCAAAATGTGTAATTAAAATTAAAAACCAGAATACTGGAATTCATGTTTTTAAATTGAGGCAAAAGTGCTAAATCCCAAATAATTTTTCAGTGAACCCATTTTCCATTGATCCTACTGTAAACATAACATTCTTTGTTTCTATGTAGATCTGTTTGCTATATGTATGTTTTGTATTTTAACTCTTCCCATCCCTTAGATTATAATTTGGAACATTGATTCAATCATTCAATAAATCTCATAGATGAAGAATTCAAGATTCACTTTTTTAATTGCTTTGCACTATTTCATGAATGTATGATTCATTTGACCTTGCTCCATGATTCATTTTTTAGCTTTGTCAAGGTGAAGATAAAAATGAATTGAATTTGTAGTGTTTCATTAAAACACTTCTAATGTTAAGGAAGATATGTATATAATAATTTTTCATTTTCTGTAATGATAGTTGAGGAAATAGATGCATGAGCTGAATACAAATAAATATTGAGTTTCCAAGGTAAGATCTGCTTTGTTTTTAATATGGAAGAGATGCATTAGCTCTCTTAAGCCACTAGGAGACACTACACTAAGAGTGTAGTGTAGTGAACTTGTATAGTAATTTCCTAAATAGTCTCCTAGAATTATAAAAGAATTCAAGTCCAGTATACTGCTAGGCAGTACTATAAAACATCAGGTATTAGGAAAATCTGGTTCAGTCTTTTAGACTTCCAGATGACTGACATTGCATTGGGATTTTGTAGTGCTGTAGAAAAAGCACCAGTCCTACATTCAAATACAGTTATTCTTATTCATATGATTTTGGACAAGTCATTTGACCTTCAGAGTTCTCAGTTTTCTCATCCATACAATGAGTCTGTTGGACTTAGAGGTCTCCAAGCTTTTGATTTCTAATCTCTTCCCCCTGACTGTGGCTTTTAAAAAATGTAGCTTGCATAGTTGCTTATTATGTCTAGTAACAGAGTCTTTTTTATGGCAAATGGATGGGCAAATTTTTCATTCTGATTAAAATTGTTAACTTAAAATCCCACTTATAAAGGAAGCATGCATTTACAAGAGAAAAGGAAAGAAGAAAAAAACACTACAAATCTCTTGCCATTTTCTTTAAATGAATATTTATAAGATAAGGAAAAAAAAACAACCTCCTGGCAACTTGCTTCTAATTCTTCCCTCTTCTCTTTCCCATTGCTCCTCTCTTGCTGGTTAGAACCAGCTGCTTAGAATTTGAATTCTAGCCAGGCATTTGGTCTGGAACCCCATATATTGCCATTGTAGCAAATTGGGGGGAAAGCTTTATAGGAACACCAGCTTAGATGAACAGATTTCAGGTGGTTTATAATAGATGAATACATGTATGGAAGGGGAGGTAAAGTGGGAAGGAAAGATCAATGCAGTGCTCTTTAATTGTGTATCCTATAGGTAAGGGTTGTTACTCCCACACAGATTGGTACTCCCACACAAGTTATACTTTTTGTTGCATTTTATGTTTATTTCTGAAGTTACTTGCTTAAAGATGATCTAAAACTTGTCACTTAAAACACATTACAAATTCATGTAATTGCCAAGAACTTAGTTTTTTTTTAAACTTCTATATCTTTACCCATCTATTAATTATTTTTCTTTGATATTGTATGTTCAGCAGGTTGGGAAGTTGAGTGAAAAAGGAATACTGGGAAAGGGAAAATACATTGAAAGTGGAAAATTCTAGATCTCCAAAGAATTTAATTCAACTCACTATTTTTTTAAAATTTGCACAGGCATTTGGGATTCAAAGATGAAAAATAACACAACATCTGTCTTCAAGCAACTTATATGCTAACTGAAGACAGAAGGAAAGACACATGGAGAGGGTGTCCCCAAAGTCTTAGTGTAGTTTTAAACTGCTAAAGTTGTAAATTTATTGGGATACCCAATATAAATATTAGAGTGACTAATAAGGGCAAATGAGAATTGAAGATCAAAGTACTTTAAGAAATTTGATTAAGGAAACATCACTTTTAGCTAAGAGTGGAATGTGGTGATTAGAGAAAGTTTTTATGCAAGAGGTGACAGTACTTGTACAAGGCCTTGAAGAAAAATAATTCAATAGTCACAAATATGGAGAATTCCAAGAAGAGGAGGGTTGCTTAAAGCCCTGCCAGAAAAGGCAAGATAGGGTTAAAGTAGAGATAGTCAATTACAAAAGCATTTATTAAGAACCTGTTGTGTGCCAGGTACTCTGCTAAATACTGAAGACATAAAGAAAGGCAAAGACAATGCCTGCCTTTTAAGGACTTCACATTCTGAAGGGGGAGATAATGTGCAAAAAAAAATTGTACTTACAAGATATAGAGGAAGGTGATCTCAAAGGAGAGAAACTGGTATTAGCAGTTGGGGAAAAGTACTGAGAAATGCTTCCTGTAGAAAGTGGGATTGGAGCTCAATTCAACCAAAGAAATCAAGAGAGATCATTTCTAGGCATGAGAAATACAGTGAAATGAATGAAGTCCAGAGATGGAGTGCCATGTTGATGACTAACTAGAAGCGAATGTAACTGGATTATTGAGCACATAGAGCAGAGTTAAGTAGAAGATTGGAAAGATAGGAAGTGGCCACGTTGGGAAGGACTTGAAATGCCAAATAGAAGACTACATTTAAATGATAGGGAACTACTAGTTTACTGAGTTGCAAAGTGATTTAGATAGTGCACATGTGCTTTATAAAAATCAATTGGCTGCTGGATAAGAGAGAGGATTTGGAAGAGCCTTGCAATGGAGAACTGAAAAAGAATTATTGTAATAGTCCGGGAATGGGTTGAAGCTGTGGGGTATAGAGAAAAAGGGACACATGAGAGATCTTGTGAAGGTGGAAATGGAAGATTTGATAATGGATGTGTAGGGTGAATAAGAGTGTAGATACAAAGATAATACTGAGGTTGAGTCTGAATGACTAGAAGAATGGTGTTGCTCGTGATAATAATAGGAAAGTTGAGAAGATGTGTGGTGAAAGATAGTGAGGTATGCTTGGACACATTGAGTTTGAGATATCTATGGGACAGAGTTTGAAAAGTTCAGAAGATAGGGATGTTAGACTGGATCTTTGGACCAAACTATATATACAATTCTGATAATCATCTGCATAGAGATGATAAATGAACTCATGGGAACTAATGTGTTTAACAAAAGAGATAGTTTAAATTAAAGGGTGAAGGGAGCCCAGGATAGAACCTTTGGAAACCCCCACAATTAAGAGCTAGGTGGAAGCTAGGTAACACACAATAGATAGAGTTCCAGGCCTAGAATTAAGAACTGAATTCAAATCTAATCTCAGATACTAGCTATGTGAGCCTGGGCAAGTCATTTAACCCTATTTGCATAGTTTCCTCATTTGTAAAATGAATTGGAGAAAGGAATGGCAGATCACTCCATTATCTCTGCCAAGAAAATCTCAAATAGGGTCGTGAAAAGTAAAACATGAATGAAATGACTAAACAGCAACAACATTAACAGGCATGTCCTGTATTATGATCAAATAAAGAAGAATTAGAATGAGTGATCAATCAGGAAGAAGAACCAAGAGAGCTGTATCACGTTAACTTGGAAAGGAGAAAGAATCCAGGAGGAAAAACTGTTGAGTTGAAGAAGGATGAAGACTGAAAAAAAAAAGTCATTAGATGGGTTGCTTTAGATGATTAGAACTCTTAAGAGAGGGAAGTTTCAGCAGAATGCTGAGGTGGTAAGCCAGAGAGTGATACACTTTGGACACATTATAAAATATTTGAGGGAGCAAAATAAAGATAGAAAGATATTTAAAACCAAATTACAAAGGATCTAACACATCAGTTTTTTGTTCAAGTAACAAAATTAAAATATAAAATATTGCTTTCTAAAGTAGATCAAGGTTACTTTGTTCTAACAATGAGAGATAATTGAGCCCTAAACAAATTAATATTTACTCTCTAATTAGAATTTGAAATAAGATTGGTGGTGGTATTGGTCATAGCACCTATTGTAATTACATGCATAAGATAGTTTAATAGGCATTTAGAAGATTTTTTTCATCCATATTATCTTTGGGGCTGAAGAACTTTTTTTTAAATTTTTAATGCCTTTTTATTAAAAGCTAGACTCAATGAATGAGAAAGAACTGCATTGATTGGGACTCCAATCTATATTTCCATTGTGAGAGGTGAGAATTCGAGTTATAAAATGCTATATACTTTCAGAAATAACCCAAGAATAAAATGTTCCCAAATTATGGCTTTTTTTCTCTATAGCTCTTCTTTTATTCCTTCCCTCTTTCCTTTATTTTTTAAATTATGATTTCTTTAATAGAAACAAGTAAATAAAGATCAATCCTCATCTGTCTTGCTTTTTAGCTGTCCTAATAGATTTGAACCATATGACTAAATCACATATTTTACTATTATATGTTAACACCTTGTGTGTAGTCAATAGATAACTGAACACAATGTCTTTAGATTTTGTCAAAAAATAATATTATAGAGTATACTTTGCAGTAGGTAAGAAATTGATGACTCTATATAATCTATTTCATTATTCATTTATAATAAGAATCAAAGTACTTATATCTACATAACAAATTCTTAAAGGATCAAATATTGCATCCATCTGAACTTGCACTGTTGACAGAGTGGTTCTGATGATATGATGGGTCCCAAAGCTCTTACTGACACTAGCAATCTTTTAACATAAAAAAGATTAATATGTGTACATATTTCAGTATAGCATAGATATGACATTTTATTATAAGTGGACTGATGGATTATTCCATATTTTAAAATATCATTTACTCGTTCTCTTGGAGATTCTTTATTCTTTGAACTCAATTGGTCCTTTAGTATATAGACATCTTGTTAAATCAGCAAAATACTTGCAAAAAATTATTGAATATATAGTAATTTATTGGCCCCAGACTGTGATTTCATTGATGGAAGGAGCTCCTAGGTATGGAAATTCTTGCCTGTTGCAATTTGTTAAATTGTCTTTAACTTATGGGTTTATTCAGTGATTTGAGTCACTGAAGAGTTGTGTTGAGAATTAAGGCCTATATCCCCAAGGTGACAAAGTGGGTATAAAAGCAAGATTTGTGAGATTTTTCTGACTGCAAAAAGTTTAAGAAAGGTAAACTATAATATAATAAGTGTTTATATTTGCATGTTTTCTTTTAATTTTTCTCTGTATTTTTGAATTAATGAAAAAGCAGGCAAATTTCAGAGAATCATTGATTTTAAAGCTGGAAAGAACCTCAAAAGTCACATTTTTACAGAGAAGGAAATTGAACCCCAGAAAGATTAATTAGCATGTCCATGGTGCACAGATAGTAAATATTCCAAGTGAATGTTCCAAGCCAGGTCCACAGATTCCAAACCCCCTACTCTTTCCATTATACCTCAGTGCTTGTCAAGCACAGATTGGCACTCAAAATATATTATTTTTAAACATTAGATGCATGGCCTTACTTTCATGAGAAATGAAAAATGTCATTGACTTGATTTGAAAAAAAATATACATGTATAACCAACTAATTTATTGTAAAAATCAATACCAAAATATGTTAGCTAAATAAATTTGGTTATAGATTTCCTTATATTAGAATCATAGTAGTTTTGAGGCCCTCAAATGTTTAGTTTCTGATGATAAAAGCAAAAGCATGTTTTTTGTCAGTGGACCTAATCAAAATCATTTTTGTTTCATCCTGAAGAGATTATGTAGCTTTTACTCTTAAGAAACCTAGTTAGGTTGTTTGCTATAAGTAATTTATGTTTTATTAGAAAAATAAAGGGCAGACTAAAATAAATGTATAGGATGGTCTTATTTTCATCATTAGTCAAAATTTCTGAGAGTTGTAAAACATACACTTTATATGCCAGGATTGCAAAACTAGTCCTTGAGAGATGATAAAGAGTATTAGTGCACTGAAGAATACATTTTTTTCCTAATGAGGAATGTGAGATAGCCACTTCCAAAAATGCAGGATACCCAAAGGAAAACAATTGCAGAAATCCCATTAAAAATACACATATTTCCTGCCAGATCTTCTCTGTTAATAGAAGATTATTACCTCTCATTTATTGGTCTTGATTACAGTCACAGAAAAGGCTAAAATGGAAAGGGCATCACAACTTAAAGATTTGTCAAAGGTATAAGAAAAACTCCCATCTGTATAGTATTTTACAATTTGCGGAGCACATTCATCATAGTAATCCTGAAAGATTGGTTATGCTGGTATTGCTATACCATTTTACAGGTGAAAAGATTCAGGTTCAGATAAATTATTATACAGAAAACTGCTTCCTAGCTTTTGGATTCCAAATTGGTTCTCTTTTTGTTACATTATGATAGGTCATAGGAAGCCTGCACAAGTTGTTTAAACCCATAGGCCATCAACCAGTCACTAAAGGTCCTGTCTCCATATCTATAAAATAGGGATGAACATGAAGTAAATTCTATATAAGCCATTTTTTTCTTTGATGTTAGTCTTAAATGAATTCATAGATTCCAAAAATTTTGAGACTAGAACGTCTTCATCCCCAACTTCCATTTATCCTTCATCAACTTATCTATACTTATACTTAAGTTAAAGATATGCTATATTTATATTGTGAATTGTAAGGAATTGTGCATTTATCAACAGTATGTAAATGCTCAATGACACTGAACAAGTCACTTAATCTTTTTTCCTCAGTTTACTCAAATGCAAAATTAAAGCATTGCATAAATTGATATCTAAGCTGTTTTGCAACTCCAAAAGCCAAGAACAACAACGACAATAATCATGGACATATTTGCCATCAGAATTTCCTAGACTCACACTAGGAAGCTAATGGATCCAAATTGATTTATTATTATTATTATTATTATTAAGATATTAAAATTAATTCTCAGTCAATGAGAAATCTTCTATTTGTCAGTTTCTCTCTGGGAATGGACTAAATGGGCCTTTTCCCCCCACTTAATAGTGATCTTTTAAGGTGACATATTACTGTTTTCCTTAGGATCTTTTACAAGCTGACAGCAACATTCCTGAACTGGGAGATGGTCCCACAAAGATAGGAAACTTTCATTGGAATATCAAATAGCATTATATTTACCTTCAGGGTTTAAAAGAAAACAAAATCAAAGTTTTCATTTCTCTTTATGATAGCTAAAGATGCATGTATTTTTCAGACTGTATTCACTACAAAGTTGTAAAGTTTAAAGCTAAAGCATTCCTAGTTCTATAATCATACATCATTTCATTCCTGATCATTTCAATCTCACTAGTATACGTCTTTTGACTTAGAAAAATCTCCCAATTCTCAAACCCAGAGAGATTTTGCATTCTCTCACTTTACAAATACAGGGATATCCATAAGATGGTGCTGTATCTTTAATTTAATTTACTCAGTTCCTTGAATTGATAAGTATATATGCAGCAAATGAAGTAGCAACATGGGTTAGAGTTTAATAATTGGTAAAGCTCATACAATGTGGTAGATAGTCTAATCAGAACCTTCCCAGACCTTTGTTTCTCAAATACTATACAATTGCTAAAGGATCTTTGAAATTACCAGATATAAGTAGGAAAATGGAATTAAGATATTGATTTTAACTGACATTTCCTTAAGGATAGATGTTTTAACAGCCATCATTACATAAATGAAGTTGTTGAACTTTATATGGTATCAGTTTTCTACCTCAATGATAGTCTTAAAAGTCCTCCAAAAAAATCCATTTTGATGAAAATTAGAAATGACATTGCATGCAAGTCAGTTCATTTCAAATGCAGAAGAGATAGCTGAAGAATTAATTTGATGATTTCTTAGACCTTGTAAAAATTATTTGGGCAATGGGAGAAGAATTGTTTTAGCCATGTTCATTTCGGAACTCAATTTTTTTTTTTTAACAGAGTGAAGGATGCATCCAGGTCTTAGTTTTAAGATTTATTTTATTTCATTTTAACTTTCATTAATGAAAGAGGTAATCACTTATCTAATTATTTAGAACCCAAACTAGCCATATTACCCTGTTTTTTTTTTTTTTTTTGTATGCTAAAGCAACTCCCCTAGAAAAGATAACAAAAGTCATAGTCATAGAGATAATGAAGTTGGCTTGGGAAAAAGTACAAAGGAAAATGACTGTGGCAAAAATGGTTGTCAAATCTATACACCTATAAAAATGTTGCAAATAGAGGAAATAAATTCCTACAAGATGTCAGCATTGCATCCTTTGTCATAATTTAAAGGCAAATGTGAATCCTGCAAATTCTATTAGATTTTTTCTGAAATCCTTCTCCCTTTGAACAGTGCCATCTTCTGAATAAAACCATTATTACATCTCATTGAGATGGCATAAACATCATCAGACATAATCCTGATTATTCTCTGTGCTTCATAAAGCCACAGGAAAATGAAACTTTTTAATGGGCCCATATAAGTATGAAATATTGGCAAACCAAAGCATTCATATAATATTTTATTGAAATGTGGAAAAACTCTGAGTCACTTAGATTTTGAGATTTAAGTTTCATCAAAAAATATCCCCTAGAATTTATTTTCCTAAGAAACTGTAAAATATTATTCCCACAAAATATGGTGTCATGTTATTTCCTTTCTTTTTTTGTTATCACAGATCATGTCAATTATTTTGGATTTCTTAGTTCCTCTATAATTCATGTTGTTTTTGCTGATATCCAAAACATAAAGCATACCAAATAAGGTTATAAAATGATGCTATTTACAATAGAGTTTCTGTCTAGTCTTTCAAAAAATTGTGTGTTACTCCAACAGTTATTACGTTTTAACTTGGAATGAAACATTAAGATGGAAAAAACTTATATGTTTTCTCTTGCTTAATACTCATATTCAGTGAGGTATTCTGCTGCCTCCATCTACACATTACTCTCAGAGCCATCTTATCAGAGCTGAAGTTAAAGATACCAAGAAGATAAAAATTTCACATAATTTGTTTATAGGATTGGGGATTGGGATTATATGGTAAGGAAACAAATTCTTGCAAAAAAAAAAAAAAAACAACATAGGGGATTATTTTTCCAGCAAATATAATGGACTATCAGTTGCTACAAAAGGAAGCAAAGAACAGATAAGAGTCTCCATCCATGTGAACAGGCTATGAGGGCATAAGTGCAAAAAGTAAGTTAGTAAAGTAGAGCATCTGGTATTTACAGGAGAACTGTGAGAGAATATTAAGCAGACAGAAAGATATAGGGTCTTAATTAGAGGGGCTCCCTAGAATTTAGTTTTAGCCTAGAACTTTTTTTGTCTTTATTACTTTCCGTGTTTAATATAATAACTATATTTACATAAATTTTTTAATACAAAGGTCCCTTTTAGCCACTTCTTTTTTCCTTTTCAAAAGAAGCTTTAGGAACTCCATGCTATGAAAATAAATCACACTTCCTGGATCTCCCTGATTCTTGCATTTCTACTAGAGAAGACAAGGTCCCAAATTAGGCAACCTTTGGAGGATAAGCACAAACCAGCTGGGATTCCTTGGATCCTCTGTCAGGGAATGGTAGGTGTTCTTTAGGGTCTATAGTATTACATTTTATTTTCCTATGGAATTTTTAAGTCCAGAGTCTCAACTCTATGATCTCTGAAGAAAAATGGCAGAGAATGATAGTACTTTAGACTGGGGTTTCTTAACCTTTTATGGTATCATAAATTCCTTTAGAAGTCTAATGAAACTAACAAGTTCATTCTTAGAGTAATATTTTAAATGCATAGAATAAAATACATAGTATTGCCAAGGAAACCACTTATATAAACATGTTTATCAAAATAAGGGGAAAGGCAAAATAAGCATTCTTGTAGTGCCTACTACTTGTCAGGCACTGTGCTAAGTATTTACAAATAATTCAATTGATCTTCAGAACAATGTAAGGTAGGTATGGTTATATTTATTTTACAGTTGAGGAAACTGAGGCAGACAAAGGTGAAGTAAGTTTCCAAGTATTTGAAATCATATTTGAAACGTGAATCTGACTCCAAATCCAGTGCCCTATGTCACTTCAATATTATAATAAATATGATCCTATATAATATATAAACATATAAATACATAAATAATTTCAGGGAGCCAGATTTAAAACTCATGATTTAGAATTAAATCTACTACAAAAATTATTTGACTTTCTATATTTTTCTTTTCAAGTCAATGTCAAGTGCCATTGATAATAGATTCAATTTCATTATGACACAGTTTTAATTACAAGTTAGCTGAATGTTCCAATTATTTATTAAGCACATACATAATATATGCTATAAACAATGACAAAAACCAAGTTTCCCCTTCCCTCAAGGCATGTCTCTTCACTTTGGAGGAAAAGAAGACTCAAAACATGTAAGCACACAGTAAATACAAGATAATTTTGGAAGGTAGGGCAAAGCATGCTAACCTAAAATAGGAAGTAGCTCCAAGCCTTGATCAGAAAAGCATTTCCAAGAGAACAGCATCAGGATGGAGGGAATTTCAGGCCTGGAATCTGTATGCAAACGTTAATAGATGGTATGTTTTACACAGGAGGAACAAATAAGTTTGATTGGAATGGAGACTGTGAGAGAGTAATATGAAGAGGCAAAAAAAAGGCAGCAAAGATAGGTTAGAGGCTGATGGTGAGGCCAGAATTAGAGTAGAACTACAAATTGTTTTTCTGCCGGCTGTGGTATGGGAAGTTTCATCTGAAGCCATTGATATGGAATATTTATCAAAAAATTTAGCTATGTGAAGAACTATCATATATTGCTCCTAGATATTTTGTCAATTTATTATTGGTGATACCATAGGCTTCATATGCTCATTGTATAGCATCAAAATTTTAGGCTGAAATATGTTTGCATTCCCAATAATTTCTCAGGGAAGTATGAAGTAGTCTATTAGAGACAAAGGGAACCAATCATAAACTAAAATATTGGCTAGAATAAGTAGTGTATATTTTATTACTTTTTGAATTTCAATCTCCACAGAATTATCCCTTAGAAAGAATTAAGATTGTCATAAATAAATATGATGAGGGGAAAAATACAACTAGAACTGAAGCTTTAAGAGAGTGATATATTCAAATGGAAGAAATTTAGAGGTTTTTTTTTTTTAAGAAAAGAAAAGTATTTTTTAAATCAATTGTGTGTCAGGTATTATGATAAGCATTTTAAAATATTGTCTCATTTAATTATCATAACAATCCTGGGAGTTGCTATTGTTTTACAATTGAGGAAACTGAGGCAGACAGAAGGGAAGTGACTTACCCAAGATTACATAGTGTCTGAGGCAAAATTTGAACTCATGTCCTTTTAATTTCAAGCCCAAGTGTTCTATCCACTGTGCTACCTAACTGAAATTGAATGAAATTAATGAAAAGGAAAAGAAGTTAATTTATGTAGTATAAATTAATAGTATAAAATGACATAAAATCAGGATATAAATATATGTATGTATGTGTATATATATATATATATATATATATGTTTTTCTCTACTGTTTATATTCACTCCAATTCTCCTACTTTCCATATATTTAGTATAATTCTTATCCTATAATTTTGCATTCAGCACACTTCACATGCAGGCTTATTTTTTATAAACCACATTTCCTTATACATCAAAGGCTCTGGGTTCATTTAAATTCAGGACAAGGCTCATCTGTTAAAAAAAACACTTCTGAGTAAACTGAGAAGGGGGGGGGAGAGGTATCTTTAAAGTTTCTTGATGGAAAAATCACTTTTTTGTCAGACCCAGATAAGATGTCATTTGGTAGAGTATTTTCAGCTATCAATACATTTAAAGAATAAATTTCAAAAACTTTTAAAAAATGCCCTGTAGTGCAAACAGTATGTTCAAATGGTTATAAACTATTGAACAGACTTCTAATGAAAATGTTCATGAAATAAATTCCAGACCATAGAATCAGCATTAGAATTTGCATCATGTTGAATGAGGTTGGGTAGAATTAGGAAAGGTGGTCTTCTTATGCTCTGATATAATACCTCATTCCTAACTGGGAGTGAGGTCTTTGATTTTTTTTTCATGTGGTCTAAAATAGAAATGAATTATTATCCTCTGAGGAGCAGTTTTTACCAAAGCATAGAATAGTTAGGAGTATGTCATCTAGTATCAGACTAACCTAAACCGACACAAAAATAAAACCACCATTGCTTGTCATTCCTGAAGTGCCTTCTACAATTTCATCACTTTCATACTTGTTTTTATATTAACAAGCCAGTGAAGTAGGGGACTTGGTCCAGGATTCTAGGAATTAGTCCTCCATTTGTCAGCATCACTAAGAGTTAGGTGACTTGAGGGTCATTAGCTAAAATAAATGAAGTCATTCCCAGTTTTAGAAATACATCTCCAGAAGGGTAGACATGGAAATGAAGAATCGGAGTAAAAACAGAGGCAGTCATAAAGACTAGTCAAAACAGCCATTGAAGGAATTCACTTATCACCTCCAGAAAAAGACCCCAAAATGAAAACTCCAAGAAATATGATAGCTAAATTTCAGAATTATCAGATCAAAGTAAAAAATATTGCAGGCAGCCAGAAAGAATTCAAATACCAAGGAACCACAATCAGGATTACCCAGGACCTAACAGCTTCCACCTTAAAGGATCAAAGGGCCTGGAATCTGATATTCCAAAAGGCAAAGGAACTCAGATTACAGTCAAGAATGAACTGTCCAGCTAAATAGAGCATTTTTTTTTCATGGAAGAAGATGGACATTCAGTCACACAGATGAATTTCATTTTTTTTCCATTGAAAAGACCAGAGCTGCAAAAAGTTATCAAACTGTGCATACCCTTTGACCCAGCAGTGTTTCTATTGGGTTTATATCCCAAAGAAATCATAAAGGTAGGAAAGGGCCCCACATGTGCAAAAATGTT
This sequence comes from Myrmecobius fasciatus, assembly GCA_023553655.1. Classification (NCBI taxonomy): domain Eukaryota; kingdom Metazoa; phylum Chordata; class Mammalia; order Dasyuromorphia; family Myrmecobiidae; genus Myrmecobius; species Myrmecobius fasciatus. The sequence goes on along the minus strand of JAJPUD010007888.1, from coordinate 46,172 downwards.
TGTAGCAGCCCTTTTTGTAGTGGCTAGAAACTGGAAACTGAATGGATGCCCATCAATTGGAGAATGGCTGAATAAATTATGGTATATGAATGCCATGGAATATTATTGTTCTATAAGAAACGACCAGCAGGATGATTTCAGAGAGGCCTGGAGAGACTTGCATGGACTGATACTGAATGAAGTGAGCAGAACCAGGAGATAATTATACATGGCAACAACAATACTATATAATGGTCAATTCTGATGGACATGGCTCTCTTCAACAATGAAATGTTGCAAACCAGTTCCAATTGTTCAGTGAAGAAAGCCATATACACCCAGAGAGAGGGATATGAAATGTGGACCACAACATAACATTTTCATGCTCTCTATTGATGTTTGCTTGCATTGTGTTTCCTTTCTCTGATTTTTTTTCTTGTAGATATGATTTTTCTTGCACAAAAATGATAAGTGTGGAAATATGTATACGTATATTCGATTTGTCAAGTATTTTAACATAATTAACATGTAGTGGATATCCTGCCATCTAGGGGAAGGGTGGTGAGTAGGGGGAAAAATTTGTAACAGAAAGCTTTGTAAGGGTTAATGTTGAAGAATTACCCATACATATGTTTTGCAAAAAAAAAAAAAGTTTTAATAATAAAAAAAGAAAAAAGAAAAGACCAGAGCTGAACAAAAAAAAAAATTGATCTTCAATACATAACTCAAAAGAAGCATAAGGTAAAAAGGAAACTTTGAGAATTACATTTTTGCTATGGGTATACTTAGTGAGGTATAATTTTATTATGATAATATGAAAAAAACTAGGAATTTAGCATAGTATTTGACAAACGCAAAGACCCCAGCTTTTGGGATAATTCACTATTTGACAAAAATAGCTGGGAAAATTGGAAACTAGTATGGAAGAAACTAGGCATTGACCCGCACCTAATATCATATACCAAGATAAAGTTGAAATGGGTTCATGACTTAAACATAGAGAGTGATATTATAAGCAAGTTAGAAGAACATAGGATAATTTGCCTCTCAGATCTGTAGAGAAGGAAGGAATTGGTGACCAAAGAAGAACTGGATATCATTATTGAATACCAAATATATAATTTTGATTATATTAAGTTAAAAAGGTTTTGTACAGACAAAATTAATGCAAACAAGGTTACAAGGAAAGCAATAAATTGGAAAATATTTTAACATTTAAGGATTCTGATAAAGATCTCATTTCTAAAATAGAGAATTGATTCAAATTTTATAAGAATTTAAGCCATTATCCAATTGATAAATGATCAAATGATATAAACAATTTTCAGATGAAGAAATTAAAATCATTTCTAGTCATATGAAAAATGGTATGTCACTATTGATCAGAGAAATGCAAATTAAGACAACTCTGAGGTACCACTACAAACCTCTCAGATTGGCTAAGATGACAGGAAAAGATAATGACGAATGTTGGAGGGGATGTGGGAAAACTGGGACACTGATACATTGTTGATGGAATTGTGAACGGATCCAACTATTCTGGAGAGCAATTTGGAACTATGCTCAAAAACTTATAAAACTGTCCACAGCTTTTGATTCAGCAATGTTTCTACTGGGCTTATATCCTAAAGAGATCTTAAAGGAGGGAAAGAAACCCACATGTAAAAAAATGTTTGTGGCAACCCTTTGTGTAGTGACAAGAAACTGGAAACTGAGTGGATGCCCATCAGTTGGAGAATGGCTGAATAAATTATTGTATATGAATGTTACTAGAATTATAGGAAAGTCTGTCTCATGTGAATGAAAGGAAAGTGCAACCCACTAAATTAAGATAACTCTGAGGTGCCATAACACACCTCTGAGATTGCCTAAGATGACAGGAAAAGATAGTAATGAATGTTGGAGGGGATGTGGGAAAACTGGTTCACTAATACATTTTTGGTAGTTATGAACTGATCCAACCGTTCTGGAGAGCAATATGGAACTATGCTCAAAGGGCTCTCAAACTGGATACCTTTTATCCTGCAGTGCCTCTACTGGGTCTATATGCCAAAGAGATCATAAAAAAGGGAAAAATACTCACATTTGCAAAAAGAAATTATAGCAGCCCTTTTTATAGTGACAAGAAACTAGAAACTGAGTAGATGCCCATAAATTGGGGAATGGCTGAATAAATTATAGTATATGAATGGAAATGATCAGCAGGATAATTTCAGAAAAGCCTGAAGAAACTTACATGAACTGATACTAAGTGAAGTAAATAGAACCAGGAGATCATTGCACATGGCAACAGCAAAATTATACAATTATCAATTCTGATGGACCTGGCTCTTTTCAACAATGAGATGATTCAGGCCAGTTCAAAAGGTCTTGTGATGAAGAGAGCCATCTGCACCCAGAGAGAGGACTTGGGGTGGATTACAACATAGTATTTTCATTCTTTTGTTGTTGTTTACATTTTTTTTTCTTTTTTTATCTGATTTTTCTTGTGCAGCATGATAATTGTGAAAATATATGTAGAAGAATTGCACATGTTTAACATATATTGAATTACTTGCCATCTAGAGGAGGGTATGGGGGGAAGGAAGGGAAAAAATTGGAATGCAAGGTTTTGCAAGGGAGAATATTGAACATTATTCATGCATATATTTTGAAAATAAAAAGCTTTAATAAAAAAGAAAATTAAAAAACACTAACATTGTTCTGTCTTTTTGGAGCATTGCAATCATTCTAACATTTTCCTTTTTTTGTGATTTGTCCTGGATAGATAAAGTTGACTATTCATTAAATTGTTATTGAAAAATAATAAAAAGAAAAAACACTTCAACCTCTCAGGGTACCTAAGAACACTAAGAAGAAGATGCGGCTAGCCTGGCCCGTGTGAATGATCTAGAGCATATCTATACAAAATAGGCGCAAGTTGTATTGAGCAAAGACACTGCCAGCAGAGGAAAGGTAAATAAATAGTTTTGTGCGGAAGCAGCAAGTACCTAGGAGGAGAGAGAAGGCAATATGTGCCAGACAAATCAAACTACATCTTGACTGCCATTTTCCCTCAGACTCAAATGGAGATAGCCCAGGACTCTGAAATAAAGAACAGTATTAGCATTGCTTCCAACCCAGTGTCCTCAGCCATCTTCTAGGAAGATGTGGCCTGGCAAGTGCCCTGACAGATGTCACAGTGTCAGCTGTTTAAGATCCAGAAAAGTAAGAGTCTATAAAATAGCTCAACACTAGAAACTAATATAGTTTTATTGCTGGGAATGCTGAAGAAGAGACAGTGCCATCTGCTTTGCTACTTCACTCTAAGGACCATGGGACCTTTTCATCTGATTTGCAACTGAAATCTTCCTTAAATATTGTCTCCCTTATTAGAATGGAAACTCCTGGAGAGTAAGGATACTGGCTTGCTTATGAAATTACATAGTGCCTTGTGCTATTCAGTCTCTTTTCAATAATGTTCCACTCATTTTTACCACATTTGGGGGGTTTCTTGACAAAGATATTGGAGTCATTTGCCTTTTCCCTTTCCAGCTCATTTTATAAATGAGGATATTAGGGCAAATGGGGGCAAGTAACTTGCCTAAGGTCACACAGAAAGTGTCTGTGGCCAAATTTTAACCCATCAAGAGAAATCTTTCTGACTCCAAGCCCAGCATTCTGTCCCCTATACCACTCAGCTGCCCCAAACCTTGGTGCATAGAAAATATCTTATTTTTAGTAAGAACTAAAGAAGGCTCATCTGAATCATAAAGGAATCAAGGGATTCTAAAAGGTGAACCTGAAGAGGGACTAAATTCCAGATATGGGACATAGGAGATACTAAGGTATAAAGATGAGAAATTGAGTGTTATATATATGAAAAAGAGTAAGATCAATTTTATTGGCCCATATAATTCAGGAAGGAAAATAATGTATAATTAGCCAAATAACAGGTCAGGAGTCAGGGTAACTTTATTTTTTTATTAAAGCTTTTTATTTGTATAACATATGTATGGGTAGTTCCCCAGCATTGATCTTTACAAAGCTTTCCATTACAAATTTTACCCCCAGTCCCCTCCCCTCCCCTAGATGGCAGGAAGTCCACTACATGTTAATAATGTTGAAATACTTGAAAAGTTGTGCAAGAAAAATTCTATCTACAAGAAAAAAAAGAAAATCAGAGAAAGGCAACACAATGCAAGTAAATGTCAATAGAGATCATGAAAATGTTACATTGTGGTCCATATTTGATATCCCTCTCTCTGGGTGTATATGGTTTTCTTCAGTGAAAAATTGGAACTGGTTTGAGACAATTCTTTATTGCAGAGAGCCATGTCCATCAGAATTGATCATCATGTAATACTGTTGTTGCTGTGTATGATGATCTCCTGGTTCTGCTCGTTTCACTCAGCATCAGTTCATGCAAGTCTCTCCAGGCCTCTCTGAAATCGTCCTGCTGGTCGTTTCTTACAGAGCAATAATATTCCGTAACATTCCTATACCATAATTTATTCAGCCACTCTCCAATTGATGGGCATCCCCTCAGTTTCCAGTTTCTAGCCACTACAAAAAGGGCTGCCACAAACATTCTTGCACATGTGGGTCCCTTTCCCTCCTCTAAGATCTCTTTGGGATATAAGCCCAATAGAAACACTGCTGGGTCAAAGGGTATGCACAGTTTGATAACTTTTTGAGCGTAGCTCCAAATTGCTCTCCAGAATGGTTGGATCCGTTCACAGTTCCACCCACAATGTATTAGTGTCCCAGTTTTCCCACATCCCCTCCAACATTCATCGTTATCTTTTCCTGTCATTTTAGCCAATCTGACAGGTGTGTAGTGGTACCTCAGAGTTGTCTTAATTTTCATTTCTCTGATCAATAGTGATTTGAAACAACTTTTCATATGACTAGAGATGGTTTTAATTTCATCATCTGAAAATTGTCTGTTCATATCCCTTGACCACTTATCTATTGAAGAGTGGCTTGAATTCTTATGTATATGAGACAATTCTCTATATATTTTAGAAATGAGGCCTTTATCAGAGCCATTAAATGTAAAGATGATTTCCCAATTTGATGCTTCCCTCCTAATCTTGTCTGCATTAGTTTTATTTGTACAGAAACTTTTTAACTTAATATAATCAAAATTATCTATCTGGTGTTCAATTAGGAGTTCCAGATCTTCTTTGGTCATAAATTTATTCCATCCCCACAGGTCTGAGAGGTAAACTATATTACGTTCCTCTAACTTGCTTACAAAATCACTCTTTATATCTAGATCTTGAACCCATTTAGATCTTATCTTGGTATGTGGTGTTAGGTATGGGTCAAGCCCTAATTTCTTCCACACTAGTTTCCAATTTTCCCAGCAGTTTTTGCTGAATACTGAGTATTTATCCAAAAAGCTGGGGTCTTTGGGTTTATCAAACACTAAATTGTTAAGGTTATTGCCTAGATTGTCCTGATAACCTATCCTGCGCCACTGATCGACTGCTCTATTTCTCAGCCAGTACCAAATGGTTTTGATGACCACTGCTTTATAATATAGTTTTAGATCTGGTACAGCAAGGCCACCTTCATCTGCCTTTTTTTAAATTAATCCCCTTGAAATCCTTGACCTTTTGTTCTTCCAAATGAACTTTGCTACTATTTTGTCTAGATCTGTAAAATAATTTCTTGGGAGTTTGATTGGTATGGCACTAAATAAGTAGATTAGTTTGGGTAGTATTGTCATTTTTATTATGTTCACTTTGCCTACATCAGGGTAACTTTAGACAAAGAATTAAGACATGGAAAGTAGATGATATTACCTATCTTGTAAATTTTGATTACTGAAGTAGTTGTCTGAACCTGCTTCCAGAAACATTTCAATGATTCCTGGGGTTGGGGATTTGGGGAGTAAAAGTATCTTAAATACAACTGGTCAGGCTTTTGCAGATGAGAAAAAGCAACTAATTCCTGGTGTCTGGAATAGAGAGTAAAGGAGAAAAGTAGCAGAACAGAAAAATCTTGAAATCACATCAGAGTACTTTCTGAGCTTGAGATCTCTTGGTAACAAGAAGCAAAATCACTATGAAATCTTTTAAAGTTTTATTCTGTGAAGGAACATTTTTATTTGTAATGTAAAATATTTTGAAAAGCTATCAATATGTATGAGACCATAAAATGTTTGTTGCTTATTTATAAAAAAAGTTCATGATGACATTTTTAAGGAATCCCGATCTAATCAGAAACTAAGAAGTAATATCTAGGTCCTTGGTTGGACTCTCTTTAAATGCCAAAAGAAATCATTAGCATTAGGAAGACTAAATACATGTCAATGGGAATTTTTTAAAAATAATTTTACCATAATTTATTTTGGGCAATTAGATGGCTAAGTGGATAGAGTGCCAGGTCTAGAATCTGACCTCAGATGATTTACTATGTGACCCTGTACAAGTCACTTAATCCTGTTTGCCTCATCTGTAAAAATGAGTTAGAGAAGGAAATAGCAAACCATTTTCTATTTTTGCCACAAAACCTCCAAATGGGGATATGAAGAATTGGACATAGCAGGAAAATATCCGGACAAAATAATTTACTTCTATCATCTGTGGAGGATGTACTTCAAATAAAAATAATTAAAAGCAGATGCTGTATTTATTTTGAAATTAGTTTTCATCCTACTATCTCTTTTTTTGCCTTATAAAAAAAAATGTCAATTGATATAACATAACCGTTTGAGGTACAGTATTCTTTAAATAGATATATTGAAAACAAGATTGACAGGAACAAGTAGAGCCTAGTGTGACATTGCTAAGAAGCTTTCTCTATTTCTAAACTTAGTGAGTAGATAAGGTATTGGCTGTCCACAAAAATTTTCAGTGTTGGATAAGTACCTGCTGGTATAATGGGGAATGCATTACAAAATGAAAGTAGCATAATTAAACTTCTAAATCCAGATTTTAAATACTATAAAATGTAAGAAATTATAAAATATGTATTTAAGGTTCTAAGGATTAAATGCAATAATAGTTTTCCATCTTTCTCCTTTAAGGATTTTTGAACCCCTATTCCATTTTTTTTTAGTTTTCTTCTATTTCCCAGATCCCTTTCTTGTCAAAGTTCTGAGAGATCAAGTGACATGATCCAGGTCACCTAGCCAATTTGTGTCAGAAGTGGGATTTAAAATCAAATCTTCATGGCTCTGAAGCCCACTCTTTATTCACTGCCATATTGGTTCTCTACTTTCTAACCAATGACCTTTACAAAAAATAAGAATGTTACCAAGAACTAATCTCTCTCTTTAGTTTTTGACTCTTTTTAAATATTCCCAGCCTTAAGGAAGTTTTAATAAAACAGCAATTCTTTCTTCCCAAGTAATTAAAAAATTAAATATGCTTTTTTTGTAACTTAAATATATTATGAAGGACCAATCATGAATATTTAGTCCAAATATTAAAATACCACATACCAAAGTATGATTTTGTAGAATTCTGGGAGAATCTCAGCATCTTGGGACTTCAAATGAGATAAAATAAGGAAACCATTGTCCTGATTGCATGGAATTTGGTAAACTCTCCAACCTTACCCAAACCCAATCAGATTATCTGCATTTGTATGTACTTGTAGCTATTCCCTGGGCTCTCTTAGTAAAACATTTTTGCATGTGTTGTTGATACTTGAAAATTTTCTAATCCATCATGTATAAAATTATATCCACTTAATTATTTTAAATCCATAGGACATCATACTGTAACCTAGTTTTACATTTAAAGTACAATAAGTATTTAATCATTTTGCTAAGCAAGGCACTTTGTAAGGTCATTATGAAGAATGTTTAAAAATCACATGCATAAAAATGATAAAATTAAACTTTGCAAGAAAACAGACATTGTTACAGTGCTTTGGGTCTATAAACTAATGAAAAGTTTCTGAAGAACAATCTGGCAATATAAAATATATCGTAAAATTGATGATACCCTTTGACCTATCAATTGAATTACTGGAACATTGTCTAAAATGTTATTAAAAGTAGAAATCAACTTATCTCTATAAGAATATTCGTAGCTATGCTATTTTTATTAGTGAAAAAGTAAAAAAGAGTGATTGGGGAATTACTGATATAAATTATAAGCTATTAATATAATGGAATATTATGGTATAATAAAAATGAAAATTACAAAGATATAAGGAAAAGTGAAAAGAACCAAATGACACAAAACAAGATGAAGGGGTAGTTGAAATATTTAGAATGAGCAAACCTAGGTTCAAATTTTAGCTTTGACACTTATCTGTATGAACTTGACCAAGCCATCTGACCTTATGTACCCTCAGTTTCTTCACTATAAATTGAGAAAAGTGGACTATATAGCCTTTAAAGTCTCCTCCAATTCTAAATCCATGATGATCTTATTTTTTATGAGTAGGAATTATATTAATATTAACTAAATGTATATATATATATATATATATGTATATGTATACACAAATGTATGGATGGATGGAGGGGTGAGTCAATTGGGATTACACAGTCATACAGGTAGTGTCTGACTACAGATTTGAATGTGGGTCCTTCTTACTGCAGGGCTAGCATTCTATACACTCCCTATCCACTGTGTTACCTAGTTGCCCCTATTTATATCACATAGCTTTATAAGTATAAAAAGAGATTAGAATGGGGTACAGCAAATGAATTTTTTTCTTATTTTTTGAAAAAGTATGATATGATTTCTTATTTTTAGGATTTCACTTATAGTTTTACATAAATGTATATATTACATAAGTATATATTACATAAAGTACATTATATAAATATGTAAAACTACTTACCCATTTGATTTGTCTATTAATATTTTTTAAATTATTGTCCATAACTTTTTTTAAAAAGAAAAATACTCCCATATATTTAGCTATAAACACTTTTCAGTTGTAGGGCAAACAGTGACAAAGGGAAACATACATATGAAGAAAGAGTCTTAGGACTGTTATCTAAACACCAGAGAAGAAAAAAATAAACTGAAATAATGAATTATCATTAATATATTATTTTTCAATTGGTCTTTTTGAACACCTTGAAATATAAAGTTACTTGATTTGCTCAAATAATTATTTAAATAATTCTTTAAGAGTAGCCTGAATGTGTTAATGCTGTTGCCAAAATATTACCAGGGAATAATCTATTCAGCAAGCTAAGCTTGTTTATATATTTGCAATTAAAATGTATCTAAATGGCTTAAACAATGGGAAATCAGTAATAATGATAGCAAAGAAGTGAAAATATTCCCATTGATTGATGACCCAACAAACTGGTACATGAATGGAAGTTATTGCTCAATAAGAAACAACAAATATGAAGAATTGCAGAGAAGTATGGGAAGACACATGCAATTTAAAGTAAGCAGAATCAGGAAAATTATACATGTGATGACTATAACAATGTAAGGCAAAAGCCCAAGGAGAAGAAATATAATACTGTACAGTTGTGATATTCAAATCTGACCCCAAAAAAGAGAAGAGAAAACATATCCCATCTTTCCAGAGGTAGACATTATATATATGAAACATTTTATATGTTAGAAGATTCAGTACTCTTATCATTTTTATTCTTTATTACAATATGTGGATCTAGAAAGGTAAAATTTGTTTGGAAATGAAGGTGATATTAAAAGAACAATAAAAAATTTTAAAGTCATTGACAATTGTTTATTCTTGTATTTACTACATTTTTAAATGGGCAAGTAAAATAGTAATGCTATATGGATCTGGATGACATTTGTTTTAAAAGGGGAAAATAAAAAAGTCGTACTATTCAAAATCCATCTTAAAGCTGAGACATCTTTTCATTTTTATTGATTATTAAGAATTTTAAATGTAGAGTCCTCAAGACTGACTGCCCGCTTTTTTTTTTTCCTCTCAGCAGCTTATTTGCTATGTATGCCAATTCCGAATATATAAAGTTTCTGTTAACAACCCATCAGGGTAAAGGCAGAGGGAATAAGATAAACCATTCCTTGCTATCTAGATTTGCAACACATTTAGTCTGCTTCTTATACTGGCAAAATGAAATATCAAATAAGAAATTTATCACTTCATCTGTCAATCTAGGAAAGATACAAAGTCTTTTTCTTCATTTTGATAGTACATTATTTTTCTAGTTACATGTAAAGACAATTTTCAACATTCATTTTTATAATATTTTGAATTCCATTTTTTCTTCCCTCCTACCCTTACCTTTCCCTTCCCCATGCTATCTAGCAGTCTGATATAAGTTATACATGTGCAGTAATTTTTAATATATTTCCATATGTCATGTTGGGAAAAAAAATCAAAACAAAAGAACAAAACCAAAAGAAATAACAAAATATTAAAAAAAATTAAAAGACAAAAATAGAATGTTTAGATCAGTATTCAATCTCCGTAATTCTTTTTCTGCATGTAGATGTCATTTTCCATCTCAAGAAAGATAAAAGTCTTGAATGCAAAATGAATTTAATGTTTCTCAGGGTTGAAATCATATAAGTTCAAACCCTAGATTTGTTCAATGGCTTTGTCTCCTTGATTGCATCTCTGATTGGATGGGGAGTGAGGGGCTTGTACAATTTCCCAAGATTTACTGAGTAAAGTTCATTTTCCTTTGCTGGGCATTCAAGATTCTCCAAGATCAGACCACATTTTTTCTTCCAGTTTCCATATTACTTCATTCTAATCACTCTATAATCTGGCCAAAACAGATCACTATTGATTCCTTTGCCTGCAATTCCTTTTCTACTTTACATCACTTGCTGAATTATAATCAGGCTTTTATTTTCACCCTTAGACTTTGCATAGCACTTTGTTCTTCTCTCTTGTATGTAAAATTGATATTACTTTTGTCGTCCTACTCTGCCCTTGCTCATGTGAGCAGGTCCTCATTTTATTTCAATGATAACAGTTCCCTCAACAATTAGAAAAGTGTGCCACATAAAGTATAGGGTATCCTCAAAATCTTAGCACACTTTTTCAACTTTAACAGCATAAGACTTTGGGAACACATTGTATATTTTTACTCAGTGTTTGCTGCACAGTTGTAGACCTGAAATCATTAAGTCTGAAAAATAATGGTTACTGTGGTGTGAGTGACCGTTCAACTTAGATTTGTGTAGATTAAAAAAAATGCTTTATTGGTGTCTTTTGTTTTTATGTTACAGTCAGATACACAAATACTATGCAAGTGCACATCCATACCCATCCCTATACATACATACATATGTGCATATACACAGAATGAGATTTTATGGTCATTATTCCATCTATATCCATGATCTTCCAAATCTTCAGTGAAAGAGAAAAGATATATTTCCTTTTTATCCAGAGCCAAAACTGGTTTCCAATCATTTAAATGACAGAAGAGGCAACAAGATTTAGTAGATAAGAGAATTGTCCTTAAGTTTGGAATCAGGAAGACCTGAATTTAAATTTTGATTGTGATACATATGATTACTAAATTATATATGAGAGTTTTTTTCACCAGTAGCTCTGTACACAGATGAAATAATAGATCCTTATGCCCTCTAGTCTCCCAAATTATATTTATTGTTAAATTGAATTCCTGACTTTTTACTATGTATCAATTCATAAAATTCTTCTCATGTTTCTTTAAAATCCTTTCAAGAAATTCTTGTTCTGAAAGAGAAATATGTCAAAATATGTTTAATGTGAAGAATAGAAAAGGTATCAGGATAATGATGTAATCTTAATAGACAGAAAATGTTTCCAGGCATCTTTTACTATTCCAAAATGGAAATCATTCTAAAAGATAGGGTAGGATTGACTCATAGGCTTACAGAATTACAGCTAGAGGAACTTGGAGGTTTTCAAATCCAACTTCTTCATTTTATAGATGAGAAATTGATAAGTGGATAACATACTAGGGCTAGGATTCAAACTTAAAATCTTTTAACTTAAAATAAAACCAGTGACAGAATGAAGAAATCTGTGGGTAATGAAATTGATAGCATGTGCACTCCCACCACTCCCCAACTACTATCAGGGACTGAAAGATCTCAGAGGGTAGAAACCTTGTAGAATAGGAGAAACAAGGAAACTAAGGAAGCCACAGAACTTTTCCTTGCAAAGGGGAAGAAAGAACTATAAAATAATGTACACAAGCAGTGAGTCAGTAGCAAGGAGGGTGCTACTCCCCCCAACTGAATATAATAATGAGTAGTTATAGCCTTATCTGAATCACCTATCCATTTAAGGACTGTGCTATAGAGAGAGATAAATGCGCGCTGTTATCTGGATATAACTATTTTCCTAGTTGTAGAACATGTAAAGTTATCTGCTCTCCACACTCCCATATCCAGTTGTTGAGCACACCTCATGGCTGCCTAGTGAAGTAGCATCCATACCTTTGGGAATTATGTATGGTATTTAAATCTTGTTGGTTTGCCATCTCATTTCTGTTGCGTTTTGAATATTTTCTGTGAGGAATGGACCACAGAAGAGAACAAAGTTCAAAAATGAATCTGAGATCAATTGCTTTAGTTTAAATCACAAGCCTGTGTTAAGCTCCTTAGCTGATGGTAGAAAGAGATTTAAAAGAATTGATGAATTAGTTTATAAGCTATTTCATCAAGGGAAGATAGCAGAAGTATATAAAAGATTCCTAGTGATATTATCTAAAAGATATTATTAACCCCCTCAAAACTATTAACCAGTATTCCTATATTCTTATCTTTGGGTAGTCTTTATGAGAATGATCTATTTATATGTTGTGGCTATTGTTGTTGAAAATGAGAAAGAAACATACATACTTTCTCAAACAATTATCTATAGTAGGTCATTTCTGTATAGTTAACAAAAATGACAGAAAGGTACAAAGAATAAAAATTTCTGCTGATTTTGTGGTTTGTTGATTACAGAAAATAATTCAACCCTGCATGAACAAAACAGTTTTTTAAAGCTTTCCTCTAATAAGGTATCTCTCATGCATATGTTAAAACAATTCATGATTGTTTAATAAATGCAAGTATTGAAGTGAGTGTTCATTAACCTAGTAACATGTTATAACTGCTAACATCAATTGAGGTGTAAAATAGGGAGACAGACAATTTTCTAAAATTCTCATTGCGTTTAGTCTTGTCCTGCTATAGAACTGGACTAGTTCTTGGACAACAATCTCTCTTATATCACCCATCCCAACTTATAAGTAGAATGTACATTTATAAAATAGTATGAGAATAAAAGGTGACCATGTGATCTTTTCAGTAGTATAATATGGTAGATTTTGAACTTATCTCATGACAAAGATCAATGCCACCTTGGAAGGAGGTCTCTAGTGTAATGTTCCAAAGATATGTTCTTATCTACGGGCTATACATTTTTTAATGACTGGTATGAGGGCATAAATGGTACATTTAATTATTAATTTTACAAATAGTGTAGATCTGGCAGGGTGAGTCAAATGTTATATTAGATTCCAAAAAGATCTCAATGAACTAGAGCAATGACCCAAATTTAATAACATGAACTTTGTCATCTACATGTATATAAAATTATATGTATTATAACTATAGGAGAGAGAGAGTGAGTGAGTGAGTGTTAGGCTCTGAAGAAATCTTCAGGAAGTTACAAAATTGTTGATGTTCAAACAAACAAAAAAAAAACACTTCATGATACAGACTAAACTCTAAAGTTTATCTACAGTCAAGTATAAAGTCAAGTATAGGGCAGCCTTTTTTTCACTCCATAGAAAGTGAAGACAGCATGAAGAATTCACAAGCACCTAAATAATGAAAATAAATACCTAAGATATTCAGAGTTAGAGAAGTGCATAAATAATATAGAAACATAAAGTACTCAGATAGTCTCTCATCTCCCTTCAGAAAGGAAAGAACTTTTAGAATTGTGATAAAGTTAGTCTGCTAACATTCTGGCAAACTTTTCTTTCATACAGGATCTCGACAAGGTCTCCCTAGATTCACAGTTCCATTCAGTGATTGAGATTTGCTTTCGAACACTTTGGGGGCTACTGAATAAAGAATCTCCTTCCTATCTGATTTGTACTATTTAAATAATTTTCTTATTTGCTCTCTAAGTAGATTATGCCTCGCCAACTACTTAATCAATTCTTGCAGAAAGAGTGCATGTTAATAGAAAATGTCTTATGTCTAGAAAGTCTAAGCACAAAATTCTTGAAAGTGGAAACACTCAAAGATGAGATTACTAATGAGATATCTGTTCTTTTCAAAGGCTAACACTGCTCAAGTTCTAGATCTCTAGAATGCACAATCCCCTTCTTCCACATGGGATGTTGGGGTTGATGAATATTATCCATCAATTACTCTCTCTGGCTGAATGACCACTTTTCTGCATTTCACAGAAGCTGACTTGTTTGGCAGAAGGAATTTCCTCACTTTGGAGTTTCTTATTCCAGTGAAGTTCTAGATCCAGCCCCATTCCTAATAGTCTTAGATATTGTACTATTTAGTAAATAGAAAGCTAGGCTTAGAGTGTGGAAGACTTGGAATTAAGTCTTAAATCTGACATGTACTATACATAGAGACAACATTCAATCATTTTTGGTAAAGAGTAGAAATCAAACAGAAGCAGCTTATAATAGCAGATAAGAGAGTTGGCTTTGAAACTATGAAATCCCACTTCTGACACATATTGGCTATGTATTCTGGACAGGTCTCTTAAGCTTTTGTTGACCTAGGCATATCTCTAAGAATAGAACTACTTTAGAAGAGGTGGTATCCTTTTCAGGAATTCCCTGTTTCAGAGATCACAGATCTAATCTCTGTCCTCATCCTTGAAACATTACTTCAGCATAAAAGTAAATCTTCTAAGTGAAGTTTTCCCTCATTGGAAGTTTTCAAGTAAAGGCTTGCAGGCCCATTTTAGAAGGTAATTCTTGTTTACTGGATAATTTTTAAAAATCAGATGTCTTTATGGATTAGCAGCAATAGAACAATACATAAAGTATTGAACAAGATATTGAACAATTAAGCATGTTTTAGATCTTTCTAGGGGCCATATCTGATAAAGAAGGAAGTCTGCCTGAATGAAAAATTTAGGGATTTTTTTGTGAAGTTGAATAATGACCAGAATAATGACTTTTAGGTACTGAGTAGTAAGTAGTAACAAGAATCAAGAGGTTGGACTCGGATACTAAAAGGGTGATTACTAAGATTGGGAACAGGAATAGAGGGCTAGAAAATCAAGAATGAAAGACAAAACTATTCATATTCAGGCAGAGATCTATAAAACTTCTATTTTTCTTATTAGTAAGTGTTAATCCTCCCCTGAAATCCTGAGGGTCATAAGGTTTTACTTGGGGTCCTATTTATAGGTATATTATATGTAGGTATAAAATGTTATTGTCCCTCATGATATCCCTTTAAATAGAACCCTGATTTATTAATTTTTTAACATTTCAACCTCTGAACATCTTAATGTCCTAATAAAGAGCTTCATCCTGAGAAGAGCCTAAGAAGATCATCTGTTCTTACAATCTGTCAGTCTATATTATAAATACTTTTTTCCCCAGAATGTTTTCACATTTTATTCAATCAGCATTGAAATGAATTGAAGTAATCAAAAGTGATTATATAAATTCTTGGTAAGACTATGATCCTGATAGACTAAAATGAAATGAGAAAATAATTTTCTCCTATAGTGTCCACAAAACTCTATATACTACTGGCTTCTACAGAATCCTTTTTTGTTTGCTAGAATTCAATTTAATTATGAGACTCAATCATCATATCCCATTTCTGAATGAGTATAGCATGTCAGCTTTCTAGGATACGATAAGATTAAATTACATTTCACCTGTAAAATAGAGTTTGGTTGCAATTATAAACATGTCATTATACTTTGCTCTAAGGAAACAGCATGTCTGTTGATGTAACAGTATTACTCCAGGTGCAGGTATTAATTTTTCTTATAATAATGAATGAGAAGACTTATATCCTCAGTTATTACTATATAAAATAACAGGGGGAAAGGTATGTTATTAAAACTCTAAAATTTCTTATTAATTGAATTTTGGAACTTGTAGTGAAAACAAAGATTTGAGGAAAGAAGGAAATGAGGAAAAGAATACCTTTGTGCTTATCTAGGGTGAGTCATATAATCCTAACACAAAGATTTTGAAGTGTCTTTTTTAGTTTGATGGCAGAAATCCCATTCCTTCATTCTCTACTAGCTTTTCTTTACTCCCACCGTCCTCAACATTACCCACTCATTATCCCAATCCAGATCTATCTGTTCCTTCTGCTGTGTTTTCTGGAATGCCTGCTCCATTATTAACAAACTTGCTTTCATATCAAATTTTATTCTTTTCTCTTTAAAGTTTCTTTTATTCACTAAGACCTAACTCCCTTCTAATGACGAAATCCTTAGCCATTTTTTGCAGTACTCATTGCAGTTTCACTCATTTCTCCCACCCCAACAACCCTAATCAGTAGTTATGGTGGGGAAGTTAAAATATTCTTTATTCCTTTTGGACACTTCAAGACTCCCTTTCTACAATCTTCATTCTATCATCTCTCTTTCTTTGAGGAGATATCTTTTAATACAAATTTATCATTTAATAATGATGTTATCTACCAAAACCCCAATATATTCTCTGTTCTTCATTACTGAGTCCAGTATTTGGCCCACAGTTTTTCTAATCCCCACTCTTATACTAAGGAATTTCAATGTACATGTATAAACATCCTAACATCCAAGTTTTCAATTTGCTCCTTTACCATGACCTACTCCTTTCCTCTATCTCAGCTGTACACAAAGATGATCTTGATCTCGCCGTTAACCACAAGTGTTTCATTTTTATGCTCATAAACTCTTAAATTCCTTTACCTGATGTCTTATCATTCTATCTGTCCTTCAGCCTCAAGACCTTCTTTGTCCTAGAAAGACCTTTCACCTGAGGTTGGAACATGCTCAGTTTTTTCACACTGAACTGACTACACATTCCTTCCCACTTTTTCTTGACACATTGTTAACCCTCTTCATCCCCATCATCTTACATCACTAAGAAATGTTCCTCCACTATCTCCTTCTTTATTCCTATCTCACGTAAAGAGATACTCCTTCTTCACAAGACAAACCCTTCTGTATGCATTTTTGATCCAAACCCATCCTGTTTTGTCCAGCATATTGCCTTCTATCTTCATCCAGACTGTCTCACCAACCTTTGATCTCTCCCTTTCTATTGAATATTTAGCTACTGCCTACAAATAAACCTACCTTCTCTATCATTAAACCTCTTACATGAGTTAGTCATCCTCCATGATGATTATATTTTCTCTCTCCTCCCTTTTGTGACTAAACTACAATTGATTACTCTATTCTTTTACTCTTTTCTTAGCTCTGAAGTTTGGCTTCCAACTTCATCATTCTACCAAAACTTCTTTCTCTAAAATTACCAATGGGCTTTTAAAAAAAATAATTAATTTTTTCTTACACCATGAACTAGAGAAATCTATCATTTGACACAGTTACATAGATATAGATATTATAGGCATGTAAAATCATATTATGCATCTTTCTATTTATCAATTCTTCCTCTGCAGGTTGATAGTATTTTCTTTCATAGTTCCTTTGTATTTGAATTGAATATTTGCAATACTCTGAATGACTTAATTGTTCAGAGTTATTTTTTGAACAATATTGCTGTTTTATAACTGTTTGGGTATAATTCAACAGAAAATTCTAAATTAAACTCCATCTTTCTCCCAAATCCTTCCTCTCTTCAGAGTTTCTTTATTACTGTTGAGGGTATCACAATCCTTCCAGTCACTCAGGCTCAAACTTAAGTATCTTCTTGAACACTTCACTCTCTCTGAACAAAGCTTCATGCCACAAATATAGACCATAAAATCTCCTTAGTAATTCAGCAAATAAACTGTACTTAAAATGGACCATTTTTCTCAGAGATAACTATTGTTCACAATGACCTAGGCATAACATTTAGCCCTATGTATTTAATAATAGTATTTTAGATATATGCTGTCATATAAAATTTTTAGTAAGCCTATGGAATGTGAACTTATGTTCCAGTAATTTAATGCAATTATAAAATTCAATTAATTTATTTTCCTGTAATATCATCTATAAAGTGTATGATATAAAAATCATAATGTCAGTAGAGAGGCTGTTTACAGCCCAATTCCATTGAAAAAAAAGATGATAAAATTGAGTTAATAATAACATGTTCAAAATTTTGTTTTGTATTAAAATAAAACTGACTCGCCTATAATTTCCTGCCTAGAATAAGGCATTATGCATTTGTTGCACAGTTAATTTTTTATTTTGATAGTTTTGTTTTCCTTTTTTTATTGATTGGTTTATTAAGTTTGTTAATTGTTTCAGAATGCTAATTTCCAATTTTGGTTATAAGCTCTACAATTTTTATTTTCCATTTTGTCCTTTTTGTCTCATTTCTAATATTATTTCACTATACTTTGGCGTGATTCTGATTTTATTTTTAGTCAATGTTGAAAAATTACCCATCCATATGTTTTGAAAATAAAAAGCTATAATAAAAAAATTTCCTATATGAAGGAGGCAGAGACAAGATGGCAATGAAAAGCTAGGAATTTGCCTGAGCTCTTTCCAGGTTCCTCTGGAAACAATGTTAAATCAAGGCTTTAAATGGATTTTGGAGCAAAACAACCCAAAAAAGATGGAATGAAATTATTTTCCAGCTCAAGATAGTTTAGAAGAATTATAGGAAATGTTTGTCTCACTTGGGTAAAAGGGAAATATAGCCCAATGCAGATGATGACTGGGCAAACCAGCAAGAGGATTTTAGCCACAGCTGAAATCAGCAACCAAGATCCCTTGATTCAGGTTCACCAAACTAATGGAATAGGAAGCCAGCTTGGGGGGGGGTATCCAGACCTAGTGCAGAAGGCAAAGATCCAGCCCCAGAATTCCAGGACAACTAGTGTTTCTACGCCACACCATCCTAATGCATTAGTCAAGCTGCCAGCATGTGAAGCCCCATATGCAGAAAATCAGAAAGGCAAGACCCCTGTAATCCAGCATAAGTGTAGGACAGTAACCTCTGTGCCCTAGGGCAAGAGCTCAACTTTTAAAAATGATCAGAACCCCCAAAAGGGGACTCAAAAAAGCCATGACCATAGGAAGTTGCTATGGTGATAGGGAAGATCAAAACATAAACTTAGAAGAGGACAACAATGTTAAAATGTCTGTATCAAAAGGGCATATGAATTGGTATCAAGGCTAAAAAGTCCTCTTGAAACAGATATAAAAAGCATTTCAAAAATCAAGAATGAGGGACAGAGCCAAGATGGCAGACATGACTCTCTGTGACCTCCCTCTGACCATTTCTCAAAACAACAGCAGATTAAGGCTCTGAACTGGTTTTAGAGTCAAAGTACCCCAAAATATTAGGAGTACAACACATTCCCAGAAGAAGGTACCTTGGAAAAGCTTCGGAATAGGTCTGTTTCAATCAGGCAGGGGGTTGGGCAGTTTGCCGAGCTCAGACGGCAGCTCTGGGAGACAGGGCAAGAAGCTGGGCCAGGCTCAGAGTGTGGCAGTTTCTAAGCACCTGGGAAGTTTCTGTGAGTCTCTTAGGATACTATGCCCTGCTTACAGGCAAGTACTTTGGCAGATCTGCCTTTTCTAAAAGGTGAATTGTAAACCACTGAGAACAGGGGGGCGGAGCCAAGATGGCGGAGTGAAAACGTGACTCTCTGCATCTCCTCCGATCTTCTCTCAAACCAACAATAAAATAAGCCTCTGAACTGATCTTCAAGTCAACGAACTCAGAAATACTTGGATACTGCTTGCTGATATCTCTGAAGAACTTCACATCAGGTTTGTCTAACTCAGACAGAGGGATAAAGAGTGGTGTAGGCCGGAAGTGAGGGTGGGATTCAGCTCAGCTCATTGTGGCAAAAACTCCAAACTCCAAATTCCAAACACCTGGAGTTTATCTGAGGCACTCGGGACACTCTGCCCTGATTGGGGGCAGGTGTTCTGGCAGACTTGCCTTGTTTAAGGAGTAATTGGGACCTAGTCCTACCCCCCACCGGCCCAGCCCCTTAAATTAATTTGCCAAATTGCCCCAGGGCAAAGAGCTTTAGCCCACGTTTTTCCAAACCTTAAAGAGACATGCAAGTTGTCTAAAAAAAATGAAGAAGCAAAAGAGAGCTCTAACCATAGACAGCTTTTATCGAGACAGAGAAGGGCCGACCCCAGATCCTGAGGTTCCTTCAGACAAAAATTCAGAGGATGTTATTAAGGACCATCACTGGTCCCCTTTTCAAAAGGCCTTTCTGGAAGATTGCATACAGAATCTCAAAAGAGAGTTGGAGGATAAGTGGGAAAATAAACTGAAATCAAGAAGGATATGATGCCCTGCAAAAGAGATATGAAAAAGACACCAATTTGTTGAAAAATAAAATTAGTGAAGCGGACAAAGAGTGCAATGAACAAATTGGCCAGTTACAAAAGGAGCTTAAAAAGGTAACAGAAGAAAACAACACTTTAAAAATAAGAATTAAACAAATGCAAGTGAATGACTCAATAACACTTCAAGAATCAGTCAAACAAAAACAAAAAAATGAAAAATTAGAAGAAAATATGAAATATCTCCTAGGAAAAACAACTGACTTGGAAAATAGATCTAGGAGAGACAACCTAAGGATTAGTGGACTTCCTGAAAGTCATGATGAAAAAAAGAATCTAAACACTATCTTCCAGGAAATCCTGAAAGAAAACTGCCCTGAGATTGTAGAATCAGAAGGCAAAATCACCAATGAAAGAATTCACCGAATACCTCCTAAAAGAGACCCCAAAATTAAAACCCCAAGGAATATCGTGGCTAAATTTCAGGACCATAGCGCCAAGGAAAAGATTCTGCTAGCAGCTAGAAAGAAACAATTGAAATACTGAGGATCAATAATTAGAATCACACAGGATCTGTCAGCCTCCACACTGAAGGATTGAAGGGCCTGGAACCAGATATTCTGAAGGGCAAAGGAACTTGGATTACAGCCAAGAATAACCAATCCAGCGAGAATGAGCATTATCCTCCAGGGAAGAAGATGGTCATTCAATGATATAGGTGAATTTCACCTATTTCTAATGAAAAGACCAGATCTGAACAAAAAATTCGACCTCCAAACACAGAACTCAAGACATGCATAAAAAGGTAAAAAGGAAAGGACTCTTGAGAACTTTATTTTTACTAGGGGGATACTTAAAGTTTGGGGATATAATTAACTAGATATTACTTTGATAATATGAAAAAGAGAACTAGAGAACTAGAGGGGAAAAGGTTGTTGTCATAAACTAGAGGGAAAAAGTGGTAAAATAAGATCTAAAAAAAGGAGGTAAAAAGGTAAAATCTCTTGAAGAGGCAAAGAAAACCTAATATAATTGAGAGAAAGAGGGGAGGGAGATGATCATTGTGTAAATCTTACTCTCATCAGGTTGGGCTCTAAAAGTGTATATCAGACATTTGATTTCACATAGAAACTTGTCTGTTGCTAGAGGGAAGTGGGAGGGAAAGGAGGAAAAGAAAGGGATAAACTAATAGAAGGGAAAATAGAAGAATCAGGGGAAAGGAGTAAAAACAGGGGGAGGGGACCTAAAGGGTGGAATATTGTTTGGGGGAGGGTGTCATCAAAAGCAAATTACTGAGGAGGGGGGAAGGGAGAAAGGGGAAAGGAAAGGGGAAAACATAACTTGGGTAAATAAGAAGGCAGGAAATAAAGAATTAGTTATTCTAACTGTGAATGTGAATGGGATGAACTCTCCCATAAAGCGGAAGCAGATATCAGACTGGATTAAAAATCAGAATCCCACAATATGTTGTCTACAAGAAACACATCTAAAACATAGTGACACATATAGGATGAAGGTAAAAGGCTGGAGCAGAAAATATTATGCTTCAGGTGAACAAAAAAAAAAAGCAGGGGTAGCAATCCTTATCTCAGATCAAGTAAAAGCTAAGATAGATCTAATCAAAAGAGATAAGGAAGGAAACTATGTTTTATTAAAGGTTACCATAGATAATGTAGCAATATCAATACTAAATATATATGCACCAAGTGCAATGGCATCCAAATTCCTAGGGGAGAAATTAAGAGAGATGCAAGAAGAAATAGACAGCCAAACTATACAAGTGGGGTATCTCAACCTTGCTCTCTCAGAATTAGATAAATCAAACCACAAAATAAACAAGAAAGAAACTAGGGAGATAAACCAATTGTTAGAAAAGTTAGGTATGATAGATCTATGGAGAAAGCTGAATGGAGACAGTAGGGAGTTTACTTTTTTCTCAGCAGTCCATGGAACCTATACAAAAATTGACCATGTGTTAGGGCATAAAAACCTCAAAATCAAATGCAGAAAGGAAGAAATAGTAAATGCATCTTTTTCAGATCATGATGCAATAAAAATCACATGCAATATAAGGCCAGGAGAAAATAAACCAAAAGTTAATTGGAAATTAAGTAATGTAATCCTGAAGAATGAATGGGTGAAAGAGCAAATCATAGATACAATCAACAATTTCATCCAGGAGAATGACAATAAGGAGACAACATACCAAAATTTGTGGGATATGGCCAAAGCGGTTATAAGGGGCAATTTTATATCTCTAAATGCTTACTTATATAAAATAGAGAAAGAAAAGATCAACGAATTGGGCTTATTATTAAAAAAAACTAGAAAAAGAACAAATTGAAAACCCTCAATTAAATACCAAATTGGAAATTCTAAAAATAAAAAGAGAAATTAATAAAATCAAAAATAAGAAATTGAATTAATAAATAAAACTAAGAGGAAAATCAAATTGTTAGTTTCAAGAATGGTAAGGGAGAACTTTCCTCCAATGAAGAGGAAATTAGAGCAATAATTAGGAGTTACTTTGCCCAATTATATGCCAGTAAGTTTGATAATCTAAATGAAATGGAGGAATATCTACAAAAATATAGATTGCCCAGGTTAACAGAAGAGGATATAAATTATTTAAATAGCCCCATTTTAGAAAAAGAAATAGAACAAGCTATTAACCAACTCCCTAAGAAAAAATCTCCAGGGCCAGATGGATTTACATGTGAATTCTACCAAACATTCAAAGAACAATTAATTCCAATACTATACAAACTATTTGAGAAAATAGGGACAGAAGGTATACTGCCAAATTCCTTCTATGAGACCAATATGGTGATGATAGCTAAACCAGGTAGGGTGAAAACAGAGAAAGAAAACTATAGACCAATTTCCCTAATGAATATTGATGCAAAAATTTTAAATAAGATATTAGCAATGAGATTACAGAAAGTCATCCCCAGGATAGTACACTATGACTAAGTAGGATTTATACCAGGGATGCAGGGCTGGTTCAATATTAGCAAAACTATCAACATAATTAATTATATTAATAACCAAACTAACAAAAACCATATGATTATCTCAATAGATGCAGAAAAAGCTTTTGATAAAATTCAACACCCTTTCCTATTAAAAACACTAGAGAGTATAGGAATAAATGGGCTTTTCCTTAAAATGATCAGTAGCATCTATTTAAAACCATCAGCAAGCATCATATGTAATGGAGACAAACTGAAACCATTCCCAATAAGATCAGGAGTGAAACAAGGCTGCCCACTGTCTCCATTACTATTTAATATTGTATTAGAAATGTTAGCTTTAGCAATAAGAGAAGAAAAGGAGATAAAAGGAATCAGAGTAGGTAATGAAGAAACCAAATTATCACTCTGCAGATGACATGATGGTATACTCAAAGAACCCTAGAGACTCAAATAAAAAACTACTAGAAACAATGCACAGCTTTAGCAAAGTTGCAGGATTCAAAATTAATCCACATAAACCAACAGCATTTTTATATATTACCAACAAAGTTAATCAGCAGGAGATACAAAAAGAAATTCCATTTCAAATAACAGATGATAGGATAAAATATTTGGGAATCTATCTGCCAAGGAAAAGTCAGAAACTGGACAAACTAAACTACAAAACAGTTTCCACACAAATAAGATCAGACCTAGTCAATTGGAAAAACATTAAGTGCTCATGGGTAGGCAGAGCAAATATAATAAAAATGATAATACTACCCAAACTAATCTACTTATTTAGTGCCATACCAATCAAACTCCCAAGAAATTATTTTACAGATCTAGACAAAATAGTAGCCAAGTTCATTTGGAAGAACAAAAGGTCAAGGATTTCAAGGGGATTAATGAAAAAAAAGGCAGATTAAGGTGGCCTTGCTGTACCAGATCTAAAACTATATTATGAAGCAGCGGTCATCAAAACCATTTGGTACTGGCTAAGAAATAGAGCAGTCGATCAGTGGCATAGGATAGATTATCAGGATAATCTAGGCAATAACCTTAACAATTTAGTGTTTGATAAACCCAAAGACCCCAGCTTTTGGGATAAGTACTCACTATTCAGCAAAAACTGCTGGGAAAATTGGAAACTAGTGTGGAAGAAATTAGGGCTTGACCCATACCTAACACCACATACCAAAATAAGATCTAAATGGGTACATGATATAGACATAAAGAGTGATATTATAACCAAATAAGAGGAACATAGGATAGTTTACCTCTCAGACCTGTGGAGATGGAATAAATTTATGTCCAAAGAAGATCTGGAACTCCTAATTGAACACCAGATAGATAATTTTGATTATATTAAGTGAAAAAGTTTCTGTACAAATAAAATTAATGCAGACAAGATTAGGAGGGAAGCATCAAATTGGGAAATCATCTTTACATTTAATGGCTCTGATAAAGGCCTCATTTCTAAAATATATAAAGAATTGTCTCATATATATAAGAATTCAAGCCACTCTTCAATAGATAAGTGGTCAAGGGATATGAACAGACAATTTTCAGATGATGAAATTAAAACCATCTCTAGTCATATGAAAAGTTGCTCCAAATCCCTATTGATCAGAGAAATGCAAATTAAGACAACTCTGAGGTACCACTACACACCTGTCAGATTAGCTAAAATGACAGGAAAAGATAACGATGAATGTTGGACGGGATGTGGGAAAACTGGGACACTGATACACTGTTGGTGGAACTGTGAACAGATGCAACCATCCTGGAGAGCAATTTGGAGCTCTGCTCAAAAAGCTATCAAACTGTGCATACCCTTTGACCCAGCAGCGTTTCTACTGGGCCTATATTCCAAAGAGATCTTAGAAGAGGGAAAGGGGCCTGGAGGGACTTGCATGAAGTGATGCTGAGTGAAATGAGCAGAACCAGGAGATCATCATACACAGCAACAACAGTATTACATGATCATCAATTCTGATGAACATGGCTCTCTGCAACAAAGAATTGTCTCAAAGAATTCACTGATCACCTCCTGAAAGAGACCCCAAAATTTAATCCCCAAGAAATACTGTGGCTAAATTTCAAGACTATTGGACCAAGGAAAAGATATTGCAAACAGCTAGAAAGAAACAATTTAAATACCGAGGAGAAATAATGAGGATCTCCCAGGATCCATCAGCTTCCACCTTAAAGGAATCAGATATTCTGAAAGGGAAAGGAACTTGGATTACAGATAAGAATAAACTATCCAGCTACAGTGAGCATTAGCTTTCAGGGAAGAAGATGGACATTTAATGATATATATCAATTTCACCTATTTCTAATGAAAAGACCAGATCTGAACAAAAAATTTTTCCTCCAAGCACAGAATTCTAGGAAAAAGGAAAGAACTTTGGGAACTATATTTCTATTGTATGTATACTTAGAGAATGTGAGTATAATTTGATTTTACTCTGTTAATATGAAAAAGTAACTAGAGGTAGAAAGGAGATCATACTGGAAAAAGAGGAAAAAGGAGATAAAATAAGATTTTTAAAAAAGAGATTAAAAATGAGGTAAAATCTCATGAAGAAGCAAAGAAAATCTAATATAATTGAGAGAAAGAAGAGAGGGGGTGAGCATTGTGTGAATCTTACTCTCATCAGATTGGGCTCTAAAAGAGAATACCAGACATATTTGGTTTCACAGAGAAACTTGTCCCCCCTTATAGGGAAGTGGGAGGGAAGGGGGGTAAAGAAAGGGAAAGACTAATATAAGGGAAAATAGAAGAATTAAGGGAAGGTCTAAAAAAGGGGTAAAAGGCTCTAAAGGGGGGAGGACTGTTTGAGGGAGGTAGTCATCAAAAACAAAATACTGGGGAGGGGGGAAGGGGAAAAGGGAAACGAAAGAGAAAAACATAACTTTGGATGAATAAGATGGATGGCAGGAAATACAGAATTAGTTATTTCAACTGTGAATGTGAATGGAATGAACTCTCCCATAAAATGAAGCAGATAGCAGACTGGATTAAAAGTCAGAATCCTACAATATGTTGTTTACAAGAAACACATCTAAAGCATAGAGATACATACAGAGTGAAGGGAAAGGGCTGGAACAGAATCTATGATGCTTCAGGTGAACAAAAAAAGCAGGGGTAGCAATCCTCATCTCAGATCAAGTAAAAACAAAGATTGATCTAATTAAAACAGATAAGGAAGGAAACTATATTTTACTAAAGGGTACCATAGGTAATGAAGCAATATCAATGCTAAACATATATGCACCAAGTGGTATAGCATCCAAATTCCTAGAAGAGAAGTTAAGGGAGATGCAAGAAGAAATAGACAGCAAAACTATACTAGTGGGGGATCTCAATCTTGCTCTCTCAGAGCAAGATAAATCAATGAACAATATAAATAAGAAAGAAATTAAGGAGGTAAACAAAATGTTAGAAAAGTTAGGTATGATAGATCTTTGGAGAAAATTGAATGGAGACAGAAAGGAGTTTACTTTTTTTCTCACCAGTTCATGGAACTTATACACAAATTGATCATGTGTTAGGGCATAAAAACCTCAAAATCAAATGCAGAAAAGCAGAAATAGTAAATGCATCCTTTTCAGATCATGATGCAATAAAAATCACCTGCAATATAAGACCAGGAGAAAATAGACCAAAACTTTATTGGAAATTAAATAATCTAATCCTAAAGAATGAGTGGGTGAAATAGCAAATCATAGACACAATCAGTAATTTCATCCAGAAGACTGACAATAATGTAACAACATACCAAAATTTGTAGGATATAGCCAAAGTAGTTATAAGGGGTAATTTTATATCTCTAGATGCTTACTTGCATAAAATAGAGAAAGATAAAATCAATGAATTGGGCTTACAATTTAAAAAGCTAGAAAAAGAACAAATTAAAAACAATTAAATACCAAATCGAAAATTCTGAAAATAAAAGGGGAGATTAATAAAATTGAAAATAAGAAAACTATTGAATTAATAAATAAAATTGAGTAGGTTATATAAAAAAAAACAACAAAATAGGTAGGCCTGTAGTTAATTTAATTAGAAAAAGGAAAGAGGAAAATCAAATTGTTAGTCTCAAAAATTAAAAGGGTGAACTCTGCAACAATGAAGAGGAAATTAGAGCATAATAAGGAGTTACTTTGCCCAACTTTATGCCAGTAAGTTTGATAATCTAAATGAAATGGAGGAATATCTACAAAAATATAGATTGCCCAGGTTAACAGAAGAGAAAATAAATTATTTAAATAGCTCCATTTTAGAAAAAGAAATAAAACAAACTATTAATTAATTAATCAACTCCCTAAAAAATCTCCAGGGCCAGATGGATTTACATGTGAATTCTACCAAACATTTAAATAACAATTAATTCCAATACTATATATACTATTTGAATAAATAAGAAAAGGTGTTCTACCAAATTCCTTTTATGATACAGATATGGTACTTATAGCTAAACCAGGTAGGGTGAAAACAGAGAAAGAAAACTATAGACCAATTTCCCTAATGAATATTGATGCAAAAATCTTAAATAGAATATTAGCAACGAGATTGCAGAAAGTCATCCCCAGGATAGTGCACTATGACCAAATAGGATTTATACCAGGCATTCAGGGCTGGTCCAATATTAGGAAAACTATCAGCATAATCAACTGTATTAATAACTAAACTAACAAAATCATATGATTATCTCAATAGATTCAGAAAAAGCATTTGATAAAATACCATACCCATTCGTATTAAAAACACTAGAGAGTATAGAAATAAATGGATTTTTCCTTAAAATTATCAGTAGCATCTATTTAAAACCACCAGCAAGCATCATATGTAATGGGGACAAACTAAAACTATTCCCAGTAATATCAGGAGTGAAACAAGTTTGCCTACTGTCACCATTACTATTCAATATTTTAATACAAATGTTAGTTTTGGTAGTAAGAGAAGAAAAAGAGATTAAAGGAATTAGAGTAGGTAATGAGGATTCTAAATTATCACTCTTTGCAGATGATATGATGATATGCTTAGAATAGCCTAGAGACTCAACTAAAAAACTCCTAGAAACAATTCACAACTTTGTGTAGCAAAGTTGCAAGATACAAAATAAATCCACATAAATAATCAGCATTTTTATATATTACCAACAAAGTTCAGCAGCAAGAGATACAAAAAGAAATTCCATTCTAAATGGCTGTCAATAGTATAAAATATTTGGGAATCCATCTACCAAGGAAAAGTCAGGAGCTATATGAACAAAACTACATAACACTTTCCACACACATAAAGTCAGACCTAATCAGTTGGAAAAATATGAAGTGCTCATAGGTAGGCCATGCTAATATAATAAAAATGACAATACTGCCTAAATTAATCTACTTATTTAGTGCCATACCAATCAGATTCCCAAAAAATTATTTTACAGATCTAGAAAATATAGTAGCAAAGTTCATCTGGAAGAACAAAAGGTCAAGTCTTTCAAGGGAATTAATGAAAAAAAAATGCTGATGAAAGTGGCCTAGCTGTGCCAGATCTAAAACTATATTATAAAGCAGTGGTTATCAAAACCGTTTGATACTAGCTAAGAAATAGAATAGCTGTTCAGTGGAATATATAGGTTCACAGGACAAAACAGTCAGTGAATTTAGCGATCTATTATTTGACAAACCCAAAGACCCCAGCTTTTGGAATAAGAACTATTTGACAAAAACTGCTGGGAACATTGGTAACTAGTATGGAAGAAATTAGGGCTTGACTCACACCTAAAACCACATACCAAGATAAGATCTAAATGGGTTCATGATTTAGACATAAAGAGTGATATTATAAACAAATTAAAGGAACATATGATAGTTTACCTCTTAGATCTGTGGAGAAGAAAGGAATTTGTTTCCAAAGAAGAACTGGAACTTTTAATTGAACACCAGATAGATATAAAATAACAACATGTTCATTTGGATATAAAAATATATCTTACCCTCTTGGGAATTAGGAGGGGAAAGGGCAAAGAAAAAGAAAGAAGGAGCAGCTGATAGAAGGGAGGGCAAAGAGACATCAATAGTAGAGGGGAAAAGGGAACAAAAAGGGGGAGGTTAATAGAAGGGAGAACAGATTGAGAGAGGTGGTGGTCAGAAGCAAAATACTCATGAGGAGGGTCAGAATAAAAGGAAAGAAAAAAGCATAAATTTGCGGGAAAATAAGATGAATAGAAATATATACAGTAATTATAACTGTAAATATGAATGGGCAGAACTCTCCTATAAATGGAAGCAGAGAGCAGAGTGGATTATTCTGAATCCTACATGTTGTTTATATGAAACACATTTGAAACAGAGAAATACACACAAAATAAGGAGTTGGTATATCATCTGTTCTGTTTCAGCTGAATTTTTTAAAAAAGCAGGGATAGCAATCTTGATCTCAGACAAAACAAAAGCAAAAAAAAAAAGACATAATTAAAATAAATAAGGAAGGAAACTATATCTTGGTAAAAGTTAGCATAGAGAATGCACTGATATCAATACTAAACATAAGCACCAAGTATTATAGCACCCAGATTCTTAGAAGAGAAATGGAGTTAGTTGCAGAAAGAAATAGACAGTAAAACCAAACTATTGAGGGGAACTCAATCTCCCACTCTTAGAACTAGATAAATGTAACCACAAAATAAACACAAAAGAAGTTAAGGAGATGAATAGAATTTTAGAAAATTTAGATATGACATACTTTGGAGAAAATTGAATGGGGAGGGAAGCAAATATACCATTGTTCATAGTGTTATGTGGTACTAGATGATCAGGTATTAGGACATAAAAGTCTTATAATCAAATGCAGAAAGGGAGGAATATTAAATTAATCTTTTTCAGATCATGATGAAAATAAAAGACTATGACCAAGTGGGATTCATGTCCAGGAATACAGGACTGATTCAATATCACAAAAACTATTTGCCTATTAGCATAATTGTCCATATCACTAACAAAACTAACAGAAATTATATAATTAACCCAATAGAAGCAGAAAGAAGAATCAACGCTCTAGAGCTATTGTTCCTCTAAATGTATTTATGGTACATATACATGTATTTGCCTCACCTTCCATGTGATATTTACTTTTTTTTTATCAAAGACAAATAACATACAACATCCATGTAATTAGGTTTCCTTTTTATTTTCTAAAAACTAAAAAAAATGATCTATCAAGAGTTTGATAAAGTGACACTAGAATATCCTTGAGGTTAAGATACAAAGGCCTAAGTGAAAACCATATACTTGGCAAAGGGCAGTTTCATTAGTTTACTTTTGAAAAATGCATGTTTTTCTGCTTGATTTAGGTAACTCTTTTAGTGAGTCCTTACCTCAACATGATTGAAAAAGGTAGCTGAATTATACTGCAAAGCACACTGGATTTGGAACCAAGGGACCATTGTTTAACCTCAGATGTTTCCTTGTTTCCAGAAGCTTTGTGGGGCTAGCAAATAGAAAGCTAATTTTGGAGTTAGAAAGTCCTCTGTTCAAGTTCTGCTTGAGTTTGAGGGAAAATAACTTAATCTCTCAGTGCCCCACAGGAAAAAGATTAATATTAAAAAGTGTAGAGGTTGTTCCCACCTTCATTTCTAGAGGTACCTTCCTCACTGAGAATTCCCTGTGCCAATGAAAGGCAGCTCTGATGCCTTCTCCCTAGCTGCCCGCCCCCCCCCCCCCCAAAAAAAAACATTTCATCATAGAACAATTCAAATGGAAGAGGTTCAGTTTCCTGGCATTATGCTAGTATGCTGTCCAGGTTTCACAAGCATATCAAATCAACACACTGGCTCTGTAGCCCTTCAATTTGGTAGTCTGTCTAATATCTATCCTCTCCCACACTTCCCCTCAGAGCCGCCCAAACATTATCAATGTGTACTTCCTTGGAAAGTATACTGCTGGGGCTAGTGAATTTACCCACAGATTTCAAAACTTCACCATTTGCTGTAACTTTCTACATATAAATGATGTAGAGCTGTCTGAAGGAATACTTGTGTTTTCCTGGTGTTAATTGATAGGACAAAATTAGCAGCAGAGAATTGATCCATACTTTATTGCATCTTAGCTTCAGAGGCTGCATTGTTACACTATAATTAGCAAATTTAAAAAAATCATGTACTAACAGTCCCTCTACTTTAGTTTTGACTAGGATGTAGAATATGTTCAAGGAAAACTTTACTTAGTGTGAGGGTTGACAAGCCCATTGAAAGTGATAGTATCAGTCCAAGAAGTATAGTACAGTTCAATGGTCTATTCAGAGAATGGAGATTGGATAAAATAAACATAATCTTCCTATCATTACAAACCCCACTCCAAGCATATCAGGAAACAAAGATTCCTCGGATCATTTTAAAAGTTTTCTCTCATCCCAAAACAGTACTTATGTCCAAATCTTCAGAATGGTACTGGCACTTTAAACTACCTTTGAGGTTATATCAGGGGATAAGCAGGAGATCTTAATCCTGTAGGAATGGCACTTCTTAAATTTGAATCCTCATTACCTTTTGCCTAGATTATTGTAATGACCTACTTTGTTTCTCTTCCCCTAGTTTCTCCAATCAACCTTTCACATTGCTGCCAAAATCCAAACGAATATATATTTCACTTCCTTATCTATTAAAAAAGAGCTAAGAAAATATTCATCCTCTTTCTAATAGGATTATTGTGAAGGGTAGATGTTAACTATGTTTCTTCCCTGCTTCTGAAACTTCACCTGCTTCTTATTACCTACAAGCATTAGCTTCTTAGACTCATTTTGTAAGTCCTCCACAGTTTATCCCCAACCTGTCTTTCCTGACTAATTCCACACTATTATTTTCATAAACTCTTCATTGTAATCAAATTCTATTAGTTATTCTCAAAGCTTGATGCACAGTCTCCTGTTTCTCTGCATTCCTATGCTTGGAATGCATTTCTTCTATATTTGTCAATAACAATTCTTCTCTTTTTTTTAAACACCAATTTAAGTGCCACCTCCTCCAGAAAGTTCTCCCTAATTATTCTGTTTGAAAGCAATCTTCTTCCTCAAATTTCCTTGTATCATGCCTTGAATTATACTTATTTGTGTATACTTATGGGTCACAAAGTAGTACAATAGATAGAACACTGGACCTGGAATCAGGAAGACCTGAGTTTAAATATAGCCTCAGATTCTTACTAGCTCTGTGACTCTGGGCAAATCACTTAACTTCTACTTGTGTCATCTGTAAAATGAAGATAATAATAGCCTTGCCTCTCAAGGCTGTTGTAAAGATGAGAGGATGTTTGTAAAGCATTCAGCATAGTGTCTAACACATAATATGTTCTATATAAATGGTACTGGTGATGGTGATGATGATGATGTAAATATGCTACTACCTTGTTAGATTGTAAATTCCTTGAAAGCAAGGAATAGCTCTCCTCCCCCATTTTTATCTACAGATTCTAATAAAATATATTGAACATAGTAGACATTTAATAATACTGACTTAAATTAATATGTGATCCTCTCACATATCTAAAATTCATTTTAACAAGTCCTAAAAGGATATTGACTTTAAAGGAGAGATAGGAAATAAACAGCCCACTGTGTTCACTGCCAATTCAAAATGTTATTTGTTAAATTTTATCATTCATTTATTAAAATTTTGAGTTCTAAATTTTTTCTCCATTCTATACTTCTCCTCATTGAGAAGACAAATAATAATATGTCATTGATACATTCGAATTCATTCAAAATATATCTCCACATTAGCTACAATGCAAAAAAACCCACAAGAAAAATAGTGGGAAAAAGTACACTTTGATGTACAATTAGAGTTTATCAGTTCTGTCTCTGAATATAGATAGCAGTTTTCATCATGAGTCCTTTAGAACTGTCTTATAAAATTGTGTTGATTAGAACAGCTGAGTCTTTTATAGGCAATTTTAAAAATATTCCTGTTATTTTGTACAGTGTTCTCCTCATTCTACTTACTTCATTTTACATCAGTTCACATATGTCTTTTCAAACTTTTCTGAGGCAATCTCCTTCAATATTCCTAAGAATTATTGGACTACCTGAAAACCACAGTGTAAAAAAGAAATCAAGGAAATTGATGTTCTAGAACCAGAGAGTTAAATTGCAGTTGAAAGAATCCACTGATCATTTCCTCAAAGAGACCTCAAAGAGACAAAATGAAAACTCCAAGGAATATTGAGTTAAATTCCAGTTCTATAAGCAGCCAGAAAGAAACAATTCAAATATCAAGGAGCCACAATCAGGATTACTTAGGTCTGGCAGTTTCCATTTTAAAGGTTTGAAAGGTCTGAAATATGATACTTTGGAGGGAAAATGATGACTTAGACTGCAGTCAAGAATCAACTATCCAGCAAAATTAAGTATTATCTTTCAGATGAAAAGATGGATATTTAATGAAATAGGGGGATTTTGTTTATTTTGATGAAATGACCAGAGCTAAACAGAAAATTTGATCTACAACTATAGAACTCAAGAAAAGCTTAAAAAGATAAAAAGGAAGAAAAAAATTATGTTTTTAGGCATTGACCCACACCTTACACCATATACCAAGATAAGATCTAAATGGGTTCATGATCTAGACATAAAGAGTGATAATATAAGCAAATTAGAAGAACATAGGATAGTTTACCTCTCTGATCTGTGGAGAAGGAAGGAATTTATGACCAAAGATGAACTGGAGATCATTATTGATCACAGAATAGATAATTTTGATTACATTAAGTTAAAAAGTTTTTGTACAAAGAAAACTAATGCAGAGAAGATTAAAAGGGAAGCAATAAACTGGGAAACATTTTTATGTTGAAGTGTTCTGATAAAGGCCTAATTTCTAAAATATATAAAGAATTGACTCAAATTTATAAGAATTCAAACCATTCTCCAATAGATAAATGGTCAAAGGATATGCACAGAAAATTTTCAGATGAAGAAATTGAAACCATTTCTAGTCAGATGAAAAGGTGCTTTAAATCACTATTGATCAGAAAAATGCAAATTAAGACAATTCTGAGATATCACTACACACCTCTCAGATTGGCTAAGATGACAGGAAAAGATATTGACAATTGTTGGAGAGAATGTGGGGAAACTGGGACACTGATACATTGTTGGTGCAATTGTGAACAAATCCAGCCATTCTGGAGAACAATTTGGAACTATGCCCAAAGAGTTATCAAATTGTGCATACCTTTTGATCCAGTACTCTTTCTACTAGATTTATGTTCCAAAGAGATCTTAAAGGAGGGAAAGGGACCCACATGTGGAAAAATGTTTGTGACAGCACTTTTTGTAGTGGCAAGAAACTAGAAACTGGGTGGTTGCCCATCAGTTGGAGAATGGCTGAATAAGTTATGGTATATGGATGTTGTGGAATATTATTGTTCTGTAGGAAAAATGAACAGGGGGGCAGCTCTGTGGCACAGTGGATAAAGTGCCAGCCCTGAAGTCAAGAGGACCTGAATTTAAATCTGATCTCAGACACTTAACACATCCTAGCTGGGTGATGCTGGGCAAGTTGCTTAACTCCAATTGCCTCAGGAAAAAAAAAAAAGAAAAGAAACAGTTAGCAGGATGAATTCAGAGAAGCCTGGAGAAACTTACATGAACTGATGCTAAGTGAAATGAACAGAACCAGGAGATCATTGTACATGGCAACAGCAAGATTATATGATGATCAATTCTGGTGGACCTGGCTCTTTTCAACAATGAAATGGTTCAGACCAGTTCCAATGACCTTGTGATGAAGAGAGTCATTCATACCCAGAGAGAGGATGGTTGGAAATGAGTGTGGTTCACAACATAGCATTTTCACTTTTTGTTGTTGTTTGCTTGCATTTTATTTTCTTTCTCAATTTTTTTCTTGTTTGATTTCAATTTTTGTGCAGCAAAATAATTGTATAAATATGTATGCATATATTGGATTTAACATATTTCTACCATGTTCAACATATATTGGATTATTTGCCATCTAGAGGATGAGATAGGGGAAGGGAAGGGAAATTGGAACATAAGGTTTTGCAAGGGTTAATGTTGAAAAATTATCCATGCATATGTTTTGAAAATAAAAAGCTTTAATTTGAAAAAAATATTACACATAATAGATACTTAATAAATATTTTTCGAATTAAAATAAATCCTCCCCAGCTCAAAAAAAAGAAAAAAATATTTGAAAGGTTAAAAAGTTTACATCCATAAGTAAGAAGATAATATGTTTAACTCTTGAGGATTGTATCTTTGTTAGGGGTATACTTAGAGGGTATAGCTATAATCTGACTTTATTGTGATGATATAAAAACAAGGAGTGAGAAAAAGATTGTACTGGAAGAAGACAAAATGAAAAGTAAATGTGGTAAATTACATCAATGCAGAAGCAAAAAAAAAAAAAAAAACCCAAAACATTACAATTGTGGGAAAGAAAGG
Organism: Myrmecobius fasciatus; assembly: GCA_023553655.1. Lineage (NCBI taxonomy): Eukaryota > Metazoa > Chordata > Mammalia > Dasyuromorphia > Myrmecobiidae > Myrmecobius > Myrmecobius fasciatus. The sequence goes on along the minus strand of JAJPUD010007888.1, from coordinate 10,439 downwards.
AGGGGGATGAGAATTGTGTGTATCTTAATCACATTGGATTTGGCTCAAAGAGAGAATATTAGAAATATTTAGTTTGATAGAGAAACTTGGCTCACCTTATAGGAAAGTAGGAGGGGAAAGGGAAAAACAAAGGTGGAGGTTTATAGAAGGGAGAACAGAAGTAGAAGGGGAAAGGGAGAAAAAAGGAAGGAAGGACTGTAAAAGGGAAGGACTGATTGAGGGAGGTGGTGGTCGAAAGCAAAACACTGGGAAAGAGGAAAAGGGGGAAAGGAAAGAGAAAAGTATAACTTGAGGAAAATAAAGTGGTAGGAAATACAAATTTAGTAATTTTAACTATGAATGTTAATGAGATGAACTATCCCATAAAATGAAAGGGGATAGCAGACTGGATTAACAGCCAGAATCCTACAATATGTTGTTTACAAGAAACACATTTAAAGCACAGTGATAGAGTAAAGGTAAAAGACTGGAGCAGAATCTATTATGCTTCAGCTGAAGTAAAATAAGCAGGGGTAGAAATCCTGATCTCATATCAAATAAAAACAAAAAAAAAATCTAATTAAAACAGATAAGGAAGGAAGCTTCATTTCACTTAAGAATACTATAGATATTAAAAGAATATCAATACTAAGCATATCTGCACCAAGTAGTATAGCATCCAAATTCATAGAGAAGTTAAGAGAGCAGCAAGAAGAAATAGACAGCAAAACTATACTTTTGATATACTATAGTTAGGGGATTTCAATCTTGCTCACTAACAACTAGATAAATCAAACTGCAAAATAAAGGGGAAAGAAGTTAAGGAGTTAAATAGAATTTTAGAAAACTTAGGTATGATAGACCTTTGGAGAAAATTGAATGGGGACAGAAAAAAAATATTTTTCTTGGCAGTACATGGAACCTATACAAAATTGACCATGTGTCAGGGCATAAAAACCTCAAAATCAAATATAGAAAGGCAGAAATAGTAAATGCATCTTTTTAAAGATTATACTGCAATAAAAAGTATCTGTGATGAAAGCACATGAAAAAATTAGACCAAAAATTAATTGGAATTTAAATAATCTAATCCTAAAGAATGAGTGGGAAAAACAACAAATCATAGATCCAATTGATAATTTCATCCAAGAGAATTACTATAATGAAATAATATACTAAAATTTATGGGATGCAGCCAAAGCAGTTCTTAGGGGAAATTTTATATCTCTAGATGCATGCTTGCATAAAATAGAGAAAGGGAAGGTGAAATAATTGGGCATACAAAAAAGAGTAAATTTAAAAAGCTAGAAAAGGAGTAAATTAAAAACCTCCAATTAAATGCTAAATTTGAAATTCTGAAAATAAAAGGGGAAATTAATAAAATTGAAAGTAAGAAAATTATTGAACTAATATACACAACTAAGAGTTGTTTTATGAAAAAGCAACAAAATAGATAAACCTTTGTTAATTTGATTAGAAGTAGGAAAGAAGAAAATAAAATTGTTAGTATCAAAAATAAAAAGGATTTTTACCAATGAAAAGGAAATTAGAGCAATAATAAGAAGCTATTTTGTTCAACTGTATGCCAATAAACCTGATAATTTAAGTGAAATGCGTGAATACTTACAACAATATAGATTGCCAAGATATCAGAGTAAATAAATTACTTAAATAGTCCCATTTTAGAAAAAGAAATTGGACAAGATATTAATTAACTCCCTAAGAAAAAAATCTTCAGGGCCATATGGAATTACATGTGAATTTTACCAAACATTTAAAGAACAATTAAATCCAATACTATGCAAACAATTTGAAAAAATGGGGAAAGAAGGAGTCTTATCAAATTCTTTTTATGACACAGATGATATGGTGATAATACATAAACCAGGTAGGGTCAAAACAAAGAAAGAAAATTATATACAAATTTCCCTAATGAATATTGATACAAAAATCTTAAATAAAATATTAGCAAAGAGATTATAGCAACTTATCACCAGGATAATACACCATGACCAAGTAGGATTTATACCAGCAATGCAGGGCTGGTTCAATATTAGGAAAAAATATTAGCATAAACAATAATCAAATTAACAAAAATCATATGATTATCTCAATAGATTCAGAAAAGCATTTCACAATAGCCAATACCCATTCCTATTAAAAACACTAGGGTGTATGGTAATAAATGTAGTTTTCAATAAGTGATCAATAGTATCTATTTTAAACCATCAACAAACATCATATGTAATAGGAATAAATTAGAACTATTCCCAATAAGATCAGGGGTGAAACAAAGTTGCTCACTATCACCATTACTATTCAATATTGTATTAGAAATGTTAGCTTTAGCAGTAAGAGAAGAGAAAGAAATTAAAGTAATTAAAATAGGTAATGAGGAAACTAAATTATCATTCTTTGCATATGATTTGATGGTATACTTAGAGAATCCTACAGAATCAACTAAAAACCATTAACAACTTTAGAAAAGTTTCAGGACACAAAATAAATCCACATATATCATCAGCATTTCTATATGCTACCAGCAAAGTCCAGCAGCAAGAGATAAAGAAATTCCATTTAAAATCACTAAATAATATAAAATATTTGGGAATATATCTGCCAAGGCAAAGTCAGGAGCTATATGAACACAATTATAAAACACATTCCACACAAAAAAAAATCAGATGTAATCAATTGGAAAAATATCAAATGCTCATGAATATTGAATATTTCTTGTGCAGCATGATAATTATGAAAGTATAGAAGAGTTGTGCGTATTTAACACATATTGGATTACTTGCTGTTTAGGGGAGAGGGTGAGGGGAAGGGAGGGAAAAATTTTGGAACACAAGGTTTTGCAAGAGTAAATGTTGAAAATTATCTATGCATATGTTTTGAAAATAAAAAACTTTAATTAAGAAAAAGAAATTTTAAAAAAGAGATCACCCAACAGGCAAAATGTCAGAGTCAGGACTTCAGCTCAGAAACTGTATCTCTAAATTCATTGCTTTTATTATAAAAGTAGATTTTTGAAAATCCCTTACAATGCAGGAAGTAACATTGACAGCTCTGTTCCTTCTGGGAAGATGCATAAAGGGTGAGGGTTTTGTTTCCCTGGTGCCTGACTTAAAAAAATCCTCATTTTTTTGCTTGGTAACTTTTAAATGTAATTTTTCAAATCTTGTTCCAGGGCTTTCCTTTCACTGCATTCAGCATATAACCCATTGATAAAAATACTTTTCACCAATAATTTTAATGAGAAGGTAATGAAAATGTCTAATAAATAGTAGCACTAGGAGGAATCAATAATAATGTCTGAATATTTAATAGACAAGTTCATGCATTCTGACTTGGCAGGAATGCTTCTATGCTCTTTCCTTTTGCTGTAATACTGGTTCAGATTAGAAAGCTCTATTGCATTTTTTACCAGTTCCATAGAAATAATAATGTGCTGCCTCTCAATAGGCATACTCATTTACTCTCATTTTGGTGTAATCCTTTATCTTTTCTGCTGTGATCTATCTTTCTAGGCTTTGATCTCATCAACAGATTTCCCAATTGGAGCCTAGTCAGCCCTTTTCGTATACCTGGTAGGTCACCCATCTAAATGGTAGAATGTGCAGAGACTTCCTTCACTAAATCAACCCTGAACCAGAACTTTACTACTCTCCTTGAAGAAATAGGTAAAATAATACTAATACTAATAATAATAATAATAATAATAATAAGATCTTCTTTATTGTCTCGTTTGTTTCACTTATTCCATGAATATCTTCATTCATTGATAAGATAGTTAGCTTTGAAGAACCCCTTGAAAACACTTAATGGTTATTAAATTTTATTCTAGAAAGCTGCAGCAAGTGTGATTTTTCATATTCAGGACCACAGGCCTCGCTGGTCCCCACTGTTGTACTTATTTAGGAAGTTAAAAAAAGAGCATCAATTAATACCAGTGGTGGTCTAATAATTGCTAAGAAGTGCCAGCAATGCATAGAACTCATTTGTGTTGAAAAGAAGGAAATTTTCACTTCATAAAAAAGTTATACTTTTCATGTCTAAATAGTTCATTTCTATTTTCCAGTATAAAAATCTAAGAGTATCATCTGCGAGGAGAAGAAAAAAATAAGTCAAAAAATAAGAAATACTTGCAAGGTTAATACTGATCATGCCTGCTGAAATTTTTTGGTAAGATTTTAAGGAGATTTTTTTCATGGTATACACTACACACAGAGATTAGGTTCCAAAGCAGATTAATTGAATGTGCATTTAATGGGAAAAGCAGTAAAGTAGAATTTAGAAGATTCTTTTCTCCTTAAAACTGGCTCTTTCAATCCTGTAAAAAGTCTAGGAAATGTGCATCCTATATAATATGTCCTCACATAAGTGCACTCCAGGGGATACTGCCAATAAACTCCAAACATGAGAAAGAGAAAGACGAATGGAAGCAAGAAAAGAGAAATAAAGAGACAGACAGCCATAGAGACAGACAGATAAACAGAAAGATAGAGATTCAGAGTTAAGGGCAAAAAAAATAACACCCTAGGACAATAACTGCAAGATAAAATAAACACAAATCCACCTTGTGTTAAAACTAAACTGAAGTTGAACATGTAAATAATAACCAAGGCATAGAAAATGTTTAATTTTATCATATTGAATCAGATTAATATGTATAAAGTACATGTTATGTACTTTGTAAATGTTATGGAGACATGAGAAAAAAATCCCCTAAATACTTCATGTGTGTAAGATTTTCATATTTTAACTTGGAATGTATGTACATTAAGGCTATATTAAATACATATAATATATATGTCCTTCAATATTAGAGAGTTATGTTTTATAATGGAAATTATTTAGTATAACACGTAATTTAACACCAAAGAAGCCATAAATTTTTTGCTAAGTCTTCACTAATCCAAAAATGCACGACTATGAACACTTGCAGTATTGTACAGTTAGGATAAAATTAAAATCAAAGTTTATAAGAATGGTAAAGCGAATCAAACTGAAATTTCTATTCCTTAGTTATTTTGATTCTTCTATTCTTGTCTTCCCCGCCCTCACACCTCCTTTTCAAGAAACTGTATTGTATTGGCTCAATCCTGTTCCTCTGGCAAAATTTCTTCCTGAATAAACTGAAGTGACTATTGGTAGAATAGCATTAAATTTTGCAAGGGTCAACGTTGAAAAATTACCCATGCATATGTTTTGTAAATAAAAAACTTTAATAAAAAAATAAATACCTCAGAGACATAATGAAAAAATGAGTGTAAACAGAATCTAATCTAAGTAAAATCCTGCCCTCCCCTCAAAAAAAATTGTTAATCCCTTTAGCCTGAGTGGCATATATGACCACTTGTTTAAAGAGGAATAAAATAAATAATAGAAAGGGGGAAAAAAGAATAGCATTAATTATGTCACTTGTTCTTTCTTATTTTCTTTAAAGGAGAAATATAGTATACTGGGTAGAAAGTACATACAATCTGTATTCAGGGTCATAGGAATTGTGTTCCAATTCCTGTTTAACTTATCATTAGTTGTATTACTTTTAAATGAGGAAATTGGATACTGGATTACTTGCTCTTCAAGGGAGGGGTAGAAGGAAGGGAGGAAGAAAAATTTGGAATACAAGGCTTTGCAAGGGTAAATATTGAAAGTGATATTTGCATGTATTTTGAAAATAAAAGCTAGTAGTAAAAAAGGTAGAGGATAAAACTTTGCATTTGCTGATTAGTTGGTGATTTGCTTGGAAAATTTTAGGGAATCAGCAAAGATGATAACTATTTTCAAAAGGCAGAAGAATTCATTTTGCAAATGAACTATCATAAATCTATAAAAGATTCTCAGTTATAGGATTAGGATATTAGGTATAGGATTTAGGAAAGGTATATGGTATATAAAATGAAATTCAAAATTAGAGAACCAAATTCAAATGATTTTACTAAATTATATTAAGTAAAAAACATTTAGGGACTAGATAGTTATATAAGGTATCTGGGACTCAAAATGTGCTGGTTAAATGGATATTGAGAATGGGTTACTAGGATACAAGACTTGATGTTAATTAATATTGGTGATAACTATTATATAGTCTTGGTCTTTTGTTCCAAGATGTTTCTGTTTAATTTCTCTTGGTTACCTTAGTGACATATAAATTAAGCTCTGTTTGGCTGGAAAATTAGACTATCTGTATGTGCAGATCCAAAGAATCAATCAATCATGGTTTTTTTGGAGCCCCTGCCAGGACCTTCTGACTATTCCCACAGTTGCCAAATTTGTGGGTGTGTAGTTATTTGCCCAATCATCAAAGCCCCAATTCAAGCATTTTCTCCCCCTACATCCTTGCCTTTTCTGCTTTCAAGAAAACATGATTAGCTATGATACTTGGGACACATTTTCTTGATAGGTCCCCTCAAGGAACTATCCCTGGGCAACATCTCGTCCTGGCCAACTGGTCTCTTTTTGGCACCTTTCTTATATCTTCCTCTCCTTTATTGGCCATAAGCATAGGGGTTCTTTCAGGCCTCTTCCTTTTGGCCAAAAGAGGAATTATAATGATATTTGGAAATACCCTGTTTCCCAGAGCTAAGACCCAGAAAAAGGCAATGATCTGAGTTTGACATAATAATCATCCTTTGCACTCTGGATTTCACATTCTGGATGACCTCAGCCACAGCAAAGTCCCAGAATTTTTTCCCACTAGCATCATCTGGTCTCTGACCTTGGGGAAGCATGAAATCCATATATGAATCAAACTTGCACATGGTTACAGTTATCCCTCATTGTCAGGGCTGTAGCTCACTGTCCAGTTATAGGTAATTAAGATTTCCTCACCTCATCCTGGCGTGGGGCTCCAGCATGTGTGAACTTGCTTGCAAGGTACTTTCCTCACTCAATTTCTGTTTGGGCCCTGATTCTCATGCCTCTAGCCTGCTCTGTTCCGTCACCCATAAGTTAGAGGCAAATTCTGGTCTGATTGGCAACTGTAACTAAGGACCAATGAACAGCTAGATCAAAGAACCCAAACTTTCTACTCTCATCTGCTTAGATTTTGATGTATGGCATTGCCCCTGCTCTCTTCCTGCATATTTTCTTTAGCTTTAGATTTCTTTGCACTCTTCTATCTTTGTTGGGTTTCTGCACTTGTAAAAGAAACAAACAAAAAACAATTCTAATCAGTCAGTCAACAAACATTTATTAAGTATTTATTGCATTTGCTAGAATTTGAATGCTAAGTTTAGGAATTTGGTTTTTTTTACCACATAAATAGAAGACAGTCATTAAAGATTTCTGAATAAGGAAATGTCATAATCATAATTCTTCTACTTCCTTTTTTTTCTAACTTATTTTTTACATCACATAATTCAGCATGTCTCCAGAAGAGTCTATACTGGGTTGATTAATATTCTTTCCCTGCTCCTATTTGCTTTGGATATTCTCATATTTTTATATTACCTATTTACAGATAATTTTCACATTCTTTTCTAAATCCCTAATATTTTTGACAGCTAGATGACAGTGGATAGAGTGCTTGGATTCAGGAGACTCATCTTGATGAGTTCAAATTCAGACCCCCCACTAGCTGTGTGATTCTGGGCACATTATTTAACCCTGTTTGTCTGTTTCTTTACCTGTAAAATGAGCTGGTGAAGGAAATGACAACACTGTTATCTTTGCAAACAAAATCAGCAACTAAAAACAACTCAAAGTAGTAACACAAAGAGTTAGACACCATTGAAACAACTGGACAGCAACAATATCTGTTTCTTTGTGTTCAGTCCTAAATTAATCATTCAGATCTTTAAAATTTTCCATTAATTTTCCCATTGAACTTCTAACTGTTAACTTAAACTTAACTGCACCATATTATAACTATGGGCCTGGACATGTTGTAAAGAAGACTTAAGGTCAGGCTCTATCTCTGTTATGTACTGGTTGTGTGTTCATGAAAAAAAAAATTAATTAACTTATCAGTATCCTGGGTAGCTCTCCAAGACTATACATATTAGAATTCATAATCTGTATTAATAGGGGATCTTTCATGCTACACATTTTCAATTCTAATGAAATAATAGATTCAACCTCTAAAATAAAAAAAAATCGAAAACCCTCAAATTCAGTATGAAAAACCATAGCTTCTTAGATTTTCCTTTCTTTACCACCCAAACACTAGCAGCACAATTAATCTACTCCATCTGAAACATCAGAATAACCTTCAATGTTTCTACCTTCCCACCATAGCCCTTTTCTCTCTGAAAAATTATTTGAATTCCTCTGTTTCTTTCATTCACTGCTAAATTCCTGGTCAAGGTCCTAAAGTATCCTTATCTTTCCTTATCTTTCCTATTTTCAAGGCTCAACTCATTCCCAAACTGTTCTGCATCATTGCACTAAAACAATTTTGTACATTTTCCAGCTGAACCATGTTATTTTATGACCTGAAGATTTCTAATTGTTTTCTATTTCTTTCCTGACCAAATATAAACTTCTGGCCATGGCTTTCAATACTTTCTAACAGCACACCTCTGGCTTTTACTACTCACTTTTCAGGCCTTTGTTCTAATAGAGATAATCCTGCCTCCTTCCTGTCCCATTTTCCCACCCCATGTTTAATCTTCTGTTTCCTGCTTATTTACCAAATCTGTCCTAAACATACCCACAATTTCCTTCTTCTCTTTTGCCAAACCTTTGTCCTAAACACATCAGCAGCCTCCTTTTCCCCTTTTGCCAAAACTCTACATTTCCTCAGCATATTCACTGAAATAATTCTATGTTCCACTAGCACGTGTCTAACCCACTAATGCAATACCCAGTTTTCTACTTCCCTCTCCATGTATAATAATTATTATACTTTTCTGTATATGTGAGTTTGTATATGTAATTCTGTAATATATAATGCATTTGGGTATGTGGATCAGTGTTATTTTTATATTGTCCTGTCTTTACTTCCCTACTAAAAGTAAAGATTATCTCTTTGGGGGTTTTTTGTATCTCCAAGTAGGGTTGACAAATGAGGGCACAATGGATAGAGGGCCAGGCCCGGAGTCAGGAAAACCTGAATTCAAATCTGGCTTTGGACACTTACTAGCTATGTGACCCTGGAAGTCATTTAACTCTATTTGTCTCAGTTCTCTCAGCTGTAAAATGAGCTAGATTTTTGCTTCAGGATTTTTGCTAAGAAAATCCTCAAAAAAGCAGTAAACATCAATAAAACTCCACTCTGAAAATCCTCAGGTTTTTAATGAAAAGATCTGAATATTCAATATGTAGCCCTCTATGCAGTCATGATATCATGATAGGAAAATCACTTATAATTTGACTTTCTCTAAGTTGCTGAAAATGTCAGAATCATTAGGGGAAAACCACAATGACAATTTTGTTGCTATCAATTTCACCTACATAAAAAAGCCTCAAATTGTTTTCCTCATCACTAAGATATAAAAAATAATGGAAAATACTTTTTTCTGCCTATAAACTTAAGGGCATTTCTAGAACACATGTAGTCTCATTGTAGCAGGATTCCTACCTGGCACTAGTTCTACTGAACATATAAAAGATGATTGACATAGGTTTACAAAGAACATGGAGAAAAAAATTACTGGCTTCCTCCCACTTGCGACTAAAGTAGTTTTATTGACTTGCTGCTACATGGGGGGAATGAAGGCAAGGGAGAACCACAGAGACCTAGCATAAAAATGCTATTGGTGGCTGAATTCCAAATTAGTAGTGGTTTGGATCATAGAACTGATTTTAGTTTGGGTGTTTTTGTAGTGTTCTGATTTATTCCATTTCTAATTTAAGTTCTTTGAAATCTTAGCTCTAAAGACCAAAGATGTTATGTTTACATTTATGAACAGAAATGATGATTATTTCTTTTGGAGGGGAAAAAAGTCCACAACACAGATGGGAAATAACCATTTTCTACAGCTTGTAGAAGTTAAGTCTCACATCAAGTTATCAGTTTCTGAAAAAGTTAAGTTTAACATCAAATTAGTAGTGTTTTTTTTTTAATCAGTAAATATGTTAGAGAGTATAAGAGTAAGGAAGTATATCAAGAAGTCATAAAATCTTCTTAACATAATTAATGAGCATTCATAAAACACTTACTACTTGTCCTTACTACTGGGATTTATCCTGGAGATTATAGACAAAAGTGAAAGAGTGAAATAGTCCTTTCTTTACAATAGCATACATTCTATTAGGATGGGAGGAGAGATTTTAATCTATTGTAATATAATTTGATACTTTTGTGGATCAGTGAGCTCAGGGATGTCAGAATTTATATTACACAGACACACACATACATATATATAGATAGATAGATAGAGAGATATGTGTGTGAATATATATATATGTGTATATATATACATATATATTGGATAGATAGATATAGAGATATGTATGTGAATATATATACATATATATAGGATAGATATAGAGATATGTGTGTGAAAAAA